>BQKZ01007276.1:20091-32693 GCA_036244855.1 Temnopleurus reevesii | reverse complement strand
TATCATCATCATCATCATCATCATCATCATCATCATCATCATCATCATCATCATCATCATCATCATCATCTCCCCATTATCACCGTCATTACTAACATTACACAATCACCATCACCATTACCATTATTATCATCATCATCATCAGTATCATCGTCACCATTACCACTACCACCATCACCACCAACACCACCACCTTAACGGATTTTTTTTTAAACCAATAAGATCAGAAAAATATTTTGACATGAGGTGATATTCAACGCGTTATCATCATGTAAAACATCAACATCGTCATTATACTACGTGTACGATATCAAAACATACTCGAATCAATCGCACTCTCATCAACATTTTCAAACATTTGTTTGAAAAGGCATTCTATCATGTTACAACCAAAAAATCGTACTAATTTGAGAACGATATTTATAAATATAGTCGTGACAATGAGAATGTGATCCTTTTAAAAACTTTGTATTTACATTTGAGTCCATCACATACAAAAATATTGTGTATATTAAACAATAGTATCACCTTTTTAATGTTGATAGTGGAATGTGTATGATAAAGGAGAACCAATTATTACAATACCGTATGAAATTATTATCCCCCTGAAAAATTATGCCTATCCGAAATCCCATGTGACATGGAAGGAATATTAATTGTAGAAACTGTCATATATCAATGTGTTAATAAACCAGAATCAGATGTCACCGTTTCAAATTAGGAATTCTTTCCAGCAAAAACAGTCGTGTTCGTGTTTCGTTTTTCAATCATGGCAGGCAGTTTATGAGTAGGTTTTAACGTTAGAATGGTATTCGTTGAATTCGACTTGTATTATAATTAGTATCTATATTATCCTGATTATATCTTATATTTTAACATTAAGATTTTGCGCAGAATGTATCATAGACCCGTATGTGCTTCTGGCGATTTTTTTCTTTTCTGGGAATAGTGTTAATCTGGCAGGGAAAACCAAAAACGTATATATTTATCACACTGTCTAAAGTGTATATCAGAATATTGCTACTTTTATACGTATATATAAACAAATATCACATACATAGAAAATAAATAAATTGTGTAATTTAGGCAGTAAAATAGACAACATTCTCTGAATAAGAACACACAATGAATTAGCATCAGTTAATCAAATATTTGTAGATGATATCTTTGGTATTTGCTTTGGAAGAAAATAAAATGAATAAAAAATTAAGAGCAGGCATGACAGAAGAATAACAAACTATAATTTGTCAAATATACAATTTTCAAGCTGATATATAATTGAATAACAAACCTAATTGTATTCGTGTGCACAATTTATATTTTTTAAAAGATTTTATGATTTATACTGATAAGTCATGTTTTAATATTAATATGTAGTGTGCATTCTAAAAAATACTACAAATATTAATTTTCTTAAATTTTAATTGGAATGAATGATAGGATTCATACTAAATACCAGTAATGAACAAATATCAAATACAGAAGAACACAGATTACTATAGCTCAACGTAATATGAATTGGAAAAATAATAATTCGTCAAATAGAACGTGTTAGTTTATCTCTGAGTGAAAATTCAACTTCGAATACATAATAATAGTTACAATGCAATCATAGTTTTTGCTCAAATTTGCATTTTAAAAGATAGTGCGCGCTAGTTTCACCAGGGAGTTGTCACAGTAGAACTACAGTGACAACTCCCTGGTTTCACTGAGAATGTCAAAATATCACCGAAGCGAGTATACGGTTTATTACTTGTAATACAGATATAAATTGAAATACATGCACACTGAAAGCACAATCATACAACATGTACAATGAAAGATTGGATATCTATCTAACTTGTACCTGGCAATGTAATAATACTCTTTGGCTCATAAGTTTCACAAAACATTTTTAATATAGAATGTATATCGTTTGTCCCAACGAATATTTAACAATTTTCCAACTACAATATCCTTAACGAGGCAAATGAGCTTCATTTCATTAAAATCAAACCAGCTTGCAAAGTTAGACTTCGGAGTAATTTCATATACAGATTGTGGTATGATTTGTGTTAAATCACCTTTACGGCAAATCACACAAAGTGAGTGTCGAAATTTTTATGAAATTACACAAATGGTGGACCGAATTTGAAGAGCTGGTTCATTTAGTTAATAAATACCCTGGGGAAAATGGGTAGAAATACATCATGAATACGGCCAATTTGCAGGGAACATTTTTGGGATAGACGCTCTGAATTTTGAAGCACATTCTGTTCAATATTCGTACACTCACCTTAGTTGAAGAGAAACAACTTTTGCTGAAGTGTACCTTATAAAGTGTCGGTATATAAATAACGAATTTCTGCGACTGCAATGTTATAATATATATATATATATATATATATATATCATAACGTCAAATTTGGGCTGAAAAATATGTTTCAATTATTGAACGAGCATGGACATAATTTTCGTAATATCAGACATGTTTTTTTTTGTACCATGCAATATGAACAATTATTGCATGGTTCAAAACAATCATAATAAAATAAATTACAATACAAAAACATTGTAAACATGGTCAATAAAGCTTATTGTTCTTCGCCAAAATGATATAAAAATAACATTTGCATATGTACATTGTCGATTATCCAAGGTAGAACTGCAATTTTTTGTTCCTAAATTCTCGGGATGAGATTAATGTTCATCTCCATCGGACGCCTGGCCAGTCCTTCTTTTGCCTCCATGTTAACCTCACCATCTTTAGAATGTTCGATGGTGAAATGTTTGAGGAAGATGGTGAAGAAAAGGAAGAGTTCGATTCGCGCCAAATCTGACCCGATGCATCGTCTGCGTCCAGCGCTGAACGGGATCACGTGTTTCTTCTTCTCATGATCGATGCTGCCGTCGGTGGTTAGGAAACGGTGGGCGTCGAAGACTTCGGGATCGCGCCAGACGTTACGATCACGATGAGCAGAGTAGAGGTTGACGAAGACCACGGTGTCCTTCGGCACGAAGTAGCCATCGAGCACGGTGTCATCCGTGGTGCTATGTGGGATCGCGAAAACGATTGGTGTCGCGTGGCGCAGGATTTCTAAGAGACACGATTGCGTTAGGGGCATTTTCTCGCGGTCTTCAAGAGTCGGCAGACGATCGTCACCGACTACCGTTTCGATCTCCGTTTGGATTTGTGCCTGAATGTCTGGATTCGCAGCCATGTAGAGGAAACACCATTCGAGCGTTGCAGAAACCGTCTCGAATCCAGCTCCGAAATAGTCGAAAGCGGTCTCCAATAGTCTTTGTTCGCTAATGCTATTTTTTGTGGGTTCATTTTCGTTGTAACGTCTCCCCGATGTGAGAAGATGATCTAGGATGTCGCGCTCGGAGCCGTCCTCATACTCTTCAGTGTGTTTGTCGAGCAGCCTGCCGCCGAGAAATGTTTGGAAGTCGTTCAGCATGCCCTTAAAGTCTTCGGTCGTTTTGGAGATTATGAAGCGCAACCAAGGCATGAAGTCTACGGGGTTGCCGCTTGCTGTAGCGGCCGAGAATCGGTCGGAGATCGCGAGAAGGTTGAGAAGAGTCTTATTGTCGTACGAATGTCGTTTGCTAAACAGGAACCAGCACAGGATGTTGCTGACGGCGAGACGGAGAATCATTCTAACATCGCGAGTATTATCACCGGCGTTGTTGTTACAGTCTGGTAAAATTTGTTTGAGGTGCTTTGCAAGTTCTGTTGCCTCCGTCGTCACAACTGATTCAACGAATTTCACCTGGTTGCCAGCGGTGAAGTGACGGAGTGATGACTCCGCCAGCTTGCGATGCACCTTCCAACTTTCCCCATAACTGCTGAAAGTAAGCGAATTTCCACTCGGATTAATATTCTCGACTAGCCCGAACGTGAAGAGTTTTGGACGACCTGCGAACGCGACAGATTGCTTGATGAGAGCCTTCTGAATTGCGTCGTACCCGTTTAGAACAAGCACCGGACGGCTGCCGAGGCGGATCTGGTAAATTGGGCCGAACTTCTCGGCGATGTTCATCAGCGTGAGGTGTATGGCAGAGCGCCCGAGAAACAGCATGTTGCCGAAGACAGGTATCCCCCACGGGCCCGGGAGAGACCGTGCCTTGATCGTGGTCGGTTTCGATGTCGGCTTGGCAGCGGCCGTCATCCAAACTCGGGTGACGAGGATGACGACGGTAATGAGCAAGAAGTAAACCGAGATCGTTTGCCCAAGGTACTGCTGACCTGGGCTCATCGACGTCGATGCAGCTACGTCCAACATCTTGAAATATCAATATCGTAAAAAATATTTTTGCCGAAAATATAGTCACACGTTGATTTTAAGTGTAAAATCGGTTGTCGAAATAGTCACAATCAGTCATAGATGATAAAGTTTGAGGTGGTGACAAAGTTTAAGAATTGCTTTCTCACAAACCAGCTGTCGAGATATTCACAATTAGTCATACAAGATAAAGTAAAGTCAGAACATTCTTGTCTTTGTTGCAAAAG
Organism: Temnopleurus reevesii; assembly: GCA_036244855.1. NCBI lineage: Eukaryota > Metazoa > Echinodermata > Echinoidea > Temnopleuroida > Temnopleuridae > Temnopleurus > Temnopleurus reevesii. The sequence continues at coordinate 28,201 of BQKZ01007276.1, read as the reverse complement.
TTTGCAAATTATTTGTCACTCCTAAACGTTTAAGAGCAGAGCCGGTCGGCAAGACACTCACAGGTAGAAATGAATAATTATGAAGTCGAAGATGAAACTGTGTCCAGGTATCGCAGCACCATCCAACACAAATGACAACTCGCGATGCTAAATATTCCTTATATAACCTTGAGGCAAGAGACTTCAGCTTCTAAGAATCACGTAACGTCTGCTTTTTCTTCTTCTTTTTAAGTGTTTGAAGTCATTCAACCACTCAAATCGATCTCTCGAGGCCTTAAAAGTTATCCATCAATAAATAAAAATTGCGTGCGTCTCCGCGTGAAGAGATACATAAACATTAGCTCGATCAGCTGCTGAGTTTGCATGCACTCTTCTCTCTCTCTTCCCCTCTCTCTCTCTCTGTCTTCCTATCTCTGTCAATCTATCGTTTGCGCATGCCCTTGGAATAATCTTCGTAGTCTCCAAAATGTACGGATGTGAAAAAATATCAGTCATTTCATTTTTTTACTTTTATAGATTATATTTCAATATTTTAGATTTGATTTGCAATGGTTTGTGTTTCATATTTCATCGTTGTTTCGTTTGTTTACACTTGCTAATTTGTTCTTTTCCAGAAAGAGTAGTTAAAAAAAAAAGCTATAGTGAATTTATGTAAAAGAAATATTTTAATATATTTCAATGTGTTTTATTAATTAGTCATTTTCTTTTTCATCTGGCAACACGTGATGTTTAGAAATTAATCTTTAAGAGACTCAAATATGTTCTATTAATTGGCCAACCATATTTTCATTTGGCAATACCAAATGTTGAGACCTTCAGTCAATTTAAAAATTGCAAAATGTTTTTTATTAAGTGCATCCAAATAGACACAATGATATACCCAGAAGTTTGTTTTAAAGCCTGTTCTAAAGGGTAGCTGTTACGACATTAAGTGACCTTGCTTGGATTACATGAAGGGAAATCAGTTGGACAGTTTAAAAAAAGTTTGAAACAAATTGGACAATCAATATAAACTGGAGATTCATATAGTTCATATAAACTGGAGATTCATATAGTTCATATAAACTGGAGATTCATATAGTTCATATAAACTGGAGATTCATATAGCACATTAAAAGGTTCATTTAAAGAGTCACCTTTTGTACAAATATACAATTTCTTCTTTCTCGTATATTGTGACACATGTCAGGCATATAGCTTATTGTTTTGAATCGTTGATTTCGATAGGTGAAAAATTGTCAAAACAGTTCTAATGATGTGTCAGGTACATTTACCCCTTAAATAAAATTGCTTGAAACGAAAGACTAATATTTCCGTCGATTCCGCGCTTCAGCGCGCGGAAATCCATTCACCTGTACGGAGGTTTGAGGGGTTTGCGTAGTCTGCCAAAACAGACCCTTGGGTTTCGTTGTGTGCATGCACAGAGAGTGATACAGGGTATGCATTGTGTGTGTCTCCTTGTGTGTCTCATGCTCTCCCCTAAACAGAGGATAGAGCAATGCTGATGTGTGTGATTGGTCACACCATGCATACCCTGCATCATGCTCTGCGACTGCACACACCGAAAGCCTAAGGTATGTGCTTGCAGACTAGGGTTTGCGTGCGAGGCGATTCCCGCAGTCATTGTATCGGAGTGAGTATTGCGTGCGAACAAAGCCGCTTCATTTCAAAGAGTTCACTCCTCTGTGACTGGGCGATTGAAATGTTTGAAAGAGAGAAAATCATATCGGCTTGAAGTAGTTTGACAAACACAACCATTTACATAATGATTGTTACCTTTTTTCGCACGCAACTCTGTCATCATCGAGGGGCGAACATTGTTTCGGGTAGATAAAGCCGTACAGACTCTTCCGCACGCACAGTAAAATGAAAAAAAAACCCTTCTTGAGTTGATATCGAACATTTTCACATAGTGACGGTAGCCAAAAGGTATTGTTGCAAGAGATCATCACGATGTACACGTTGATTGATTTGTGCTCTTCTCCGAAGAGGCATTTCGATATGATACCCTCTAAATGTTGCTATAATATGTTGGGATTAATTTTTATTCTCATACAAACCTACATGTATATACAACCATTTGCTACGGTCACTTCGTGAACTTCAGGACGTTAATTAAGAACAAATTAATTGTAATAAGAGCATTTGTAATTTATGGGTCTTTTTTTTATCACTGATCAGGCTACTCTGAATCAATTAAAAAAAATCTATTTCAATATGATTTTATTGAAATATTCAGATGACAGAGCAGTTTCTACTAGTAAATAGGGCAAAAGCTCAAAACATTTGAAAAGGGAAACGGTAGATTTGAAATCCACACCTATGGTGACTATCACCGGAAACGATTGTCGCATTTCAGGTTTCATTTCAAAGCCCCTTGGACAGATATTAATGGGATCCATTCACATTATGGTAAAAAAAAAAACACACAAATTAAAGTGCAGAGTTAAAATTACATTATTACTCTGAGTAACTGTAGATATCAAGCTGTAATTCCATGTCTACTTTCCGTGAAACAGAGAATGTTATTTCAGTATTTTTTGTTTTCAATTTTGTTATCTGAATCGAATGATGTATTTTTGATAAATTTCAATCTAATGCATTAATTAAACTTATTTCATATAGAATAAGGCAGCACTGTCTAATGTGTTAAATACAAGTTCGTATATCTTCTTCAGATGAAACACAATATCCTAATCAGAAAAAGTAACTGTGAAATATCAAATAAAATTTGATCATTAGATCGATATCACACAATTTATGATAATAAGTATTGATCAATGTATAAAAGTCCGCATTCAAATCAACGAATGAATGTTCATATTCGATAGATTTTTTTTGTAAAATCGCTTGTTCATTTTCTTTTAGTTATTATTCAATATAGTTTTACATTGTTCATGTAAGGATACTTATTCAAATTACGCCATTTGATCGTTCTTAATTGCAAGCCGAAATAGAGAAAATGTGAAATCAAATCAAAAATACTTTTTGGGTTATTGATCTTAATTAAAAGTCCTTCTAAATTAAACTATTTTACGTTGAATGGATTGAAAATTATGACGAAATTGCAGGGGAAAATCTATATTATTCAAAATGATGATTGACTGTTTTACCCAAAATACCTACCCAATAACAATGCAATTCTGGTGTTTGCCCCTTTCAATGTGTGACGTTAGGGGCCGTACTGTGACACAGTTGTTGATTTTCGACAACAAGGTTTTCAAGCCCGGGCTGTTGTAAAGATAAATTTTATAAAGGAATCATTTCCCAAAGTTTTGGAGAGTGCACTACCTATAACTTCTATACGGATGTCTGTTGTAAAAATAAAAGTCATTTCCATTCCGTACATTATCATGACCTCCTGAATATCATTTGAACAGGCAAATCTGGACAAATTGATTTCAAAGGAAATTGCACTTTGAGAAGAAGAAAATGTGGAGCGGAGCATGATTTCTTAATTTATCAGCATGTCATTTTTTTCGAATAGGGTTGGAAAGACCCGGTACCTTTTGAAAGCACCATATCTACTGACAAATCTTTATATTTACTATATGATCGTGGTGATCATTACAACTTTGGTAGAGTGTACACTGCAAATACGCTGATGTTAAACTTAACACAAGCCGGAATCTATATAAGACCACACCAGAAAAGTGTTAAAATAACATCAGTCTAAATCCATTTAATATCTTTCAAAACCAACTGGCGTTGTTTAAGGCCCCGCAGACAACACCAGTCGGTGTTTAAATGTATGATTTGATTCTATACTGGTGGTATTTGAACACTTTTTTTTGGTGCGGTCCTATATAGATTCCAGTTGGTGTTAAATTTAACACCAGTGTGTTTGCAGTGTAGATAAAAGACGAATATACGTCATAACCACGTCATAACACGTAACCTAAAGTTGCCAATATGATTAAAATTATAACTATAGGTATAATTATTCTTTTAACGGCTTGCAAATATCCATAACTTTTATTTTATTGTCTGATTTTGTTTAAGCTATTTTCATGTGCGCACTGTTGAGGGGCAGAATTGGGGGGGGGGGGGGGCACAAGCCCCTCCGCTCAGAGTTAATGGTGCGCCAAAATTAAGGTAAATTAATAACGTGTCATAAATGCGTGGGCTCCAAATTTTATCTGATAATCCCTTTTTCTTTATTTTTTTTTGCTTGTCAGCCTCCTAGTTGCGCAAAAATTTAATTTAAAAGATTTTTTTTAACATTTAGTTTACGGGATCAAACCCCACTAAAATTTGGTTCATAAGCCTGCGTCACACCTTTGCGTTTTTAGCCTGCGTCGGTCCAGCGTTTCGGGAAGTTAAAAACGCTCCCTTGGCGCACAAAGACGCAGGTCATGCGGTGGACTGACGCTCGTCGTAAGCTCGTTGAGCGCAAACCGAACGTCAGTCCACCGTCTGATCTGCATATGATGTCCGTCAAGGGAGCGTTTTAAATTTCCCAAAACGCTAGGCCGACGCAGGCTATAAACGCAAAGGTGTGACACAGGCTTCAGCACAATGGTATACAGTATAACTTCCGCTCCTTGCAGAATGGGAATAATGGGCAAGTCGCCAAAGTTGCCCTATTACCAATTCTGCACTACCCTTCCTTCGATTCTTAATAATTAACCCTGGTTTATCAGAACATCTTCCGTGTGCACTTCAAAATGACCAAGGGTCACTCGGGGGAGTGTGAATAACTGCTATCACGCGACTTGTAAAAATTTAGCTGCACTTTATGTACCAAAATAATTTTGAACCAAGTTGAACTGAAATCGGGAAAGAATTAGGAAATAATTAATTTCATTTTTTTTTATTTCACCTCCAACAAAATACAAAAATAATACAGAACAAAAATCGGAAAATAAATACAATACACACATCATTAGAATATTTTTTTAAATTAATTGTTTATCAATTTTGTATCAAAGCGTGCGCCTGAAATTTTTTTGGGGGACAGTCACAAATTGTGCTGGTTCCTGCGCTGCGGGTTCGAGCCCCGGTAGCGTATTTCGGATGGCGACGTTGAAGGTCGGTCCCACTTTCCCCTTCTTCTTCTTCTGGCGGAGATCTTCACAGTTGAATATAAATGCACCCCCAAAAAATCCCAATATCTCTCTCTCTCTCCCTCCCTCCCTCTCTCTCTATCTATCGGGAGTATACCCAAGTGTAAAATCAATTAATTATGATAAGAGAAAACATGTGATTTTATATTTTGGACAAACGGAGAGACTTAATATGCAGCAATTTTTGTTTGTATACTTTGGATTACACTTTACTATTTGAAGATTTTGATTTTTAAAGGAACAATATATTTATTCAATTCAAATCAATTCAAAATAACAATATTTTTTTCTTTCAACAATAAAAATAAACAAATATAATAAACAAAAACCAAAAAAAATCAATAAGGACAACATATGGAAAGAGAAAATGTATTATTTTATCTGCATTATTTGTTTTTCCCTTTTTTTTCTCCCTTCCAATTTCAAGAGACATAGAGAAATGAATTAAAAGAAATATGCAGTGATCCAAAACTGATGTATTTTTAACCGATATTGATTGGAGGATATAGGACAATACAATACAACGTTATTGTGTGGCGAAAATACTGAAAGATGACCGATAGCTAAACAAAACCAACAAAAGAAAAAGAAGAAACAGTAAGAAGCTTTCCATATACATCAATATTTCAATGCAAGTTTTGAATAGGAAAGTAAATCTTAAAAGATGACAATATAATGTATCAATCTTTAATCCCTTTTCTCAGATTATATGTGTAAGCATATAATATGGTTATGAAAGAAATAAAGATAGAAAAACGGCCGGAACAATTTTCAAGAAACCTTTTTAATGTATCTATCCTTAAAATCGGAGACACGAATATGGAAATACTTTTGGGTAAGTTTTCATGACTAGGAAATTAAACAAAAAAGATTATAATGAACACTTAATAATCAATTGATGACAATGCATGTAAATATACCTTCAGGAAGGGCATGCATAAAGTAAACTTTGCGTGACAAAAGTGATGTATAAGCAAAGTTCGAAGTCAAATTGGAGTCGTTATTGTAGATAATTTTTATCGGAAGTAAACAATTAAACTAAAATGATGCTGAAATATTGTTTGATATGTGAATATCGCCACACGCGAGCTAAATAAACAAAAATGACGATCAGTTTTATTTTCATGATCTGGGCTGCTATTTAATCCAAAATTAGGTGGAAAGTTACATGGATTGCACAATATACATGTATATATTCTCTGCCATTTAAAAGTTGTGTAAACTATTGTTTGTGATTATGAAAAATAAAAATTTATGCAACTTCATGAGGTGTTTTGACCATCTACATCAAAAGAAAAATTGTGGGATTATGAAATATCAGAAACAAAGTGGTGCTAATTAAAGTGTCGGGCTGGTCAAACCGATTTCAGGAATATTTCGGAAAAAAATGTGTCTCAGGTAATTCAACGTCATATACCGTACTGAATTATTCGAAAATCATGCTCACGTTATTTTATATTAATAGCAACGCAAAATTGTCATACTATTTTAGTTGATAACATGTCATCGCATGTTTTTTAATAGCGTGAATGGATACGATCTGTACCGACAACTTTTATGATTGTTTGGTTTATTGAAATCATCAAAAGATTTTCAAAAATTTGGTGTGACATCTGACATTTTTGACAAATGAAGGGCATATTTGTAAAAGGGTTTTTGTCCATTTTTAATACTTCAAAGAAAACGCGTTTCTGTATAATATTGTGCATGCGTCTAAGAAAGACTCAATTTTTAATTCACGATATTTTCTGTTATTGGTTGTAAATAGACTCTGGTAGAAAATGCATCTTAAATGTTAAGCGCAAGGTAAATAATGAAGAGGCATCGTGTTGCAGTGGTTCTGACTCTCGCTTTTCAATTCGAGGGTCGTATGTTTGAATCTCATACATGATCAGCTGATATTAATTTCTTTCGGCGAGAAATTTATCCACATTGTGCTGCACTCAACCCATGTGAGGTGAATGAGTACCGGTATGAAGACATTCCTTCAATGTAGTGAGCGCTAAATGGTAGCCATGCTATAGCTGGGTAATAATGCACAAAGCGCTTCGAAACACTTCGTATTAAGCGCTATATGTTGTGTATTATTGTTATTATATATTATGATACGAATAACTCAAGTGTTATTGAATAGGAACTTAAACCGTTTTGCCACCGAGCTCTTCAAAATATGACTTTGATGTGTTGTTTCACCCTTAACCAATATGTAAATCATTTTAGTCGTAAACATCATTAAACCATCATAGGATATAAAAATCATGATGAAATAATTCATTATTTTGCGACAAGTCGAATATTTCGAGTATTTGCAATGGATACGAGTGTTGAGTTTTACGAGGCATTTTTAATGGCGTCTTTGGCTATGCCTTGACCTTTGTTCTGGGGTGGCTATTTTATTAACTTGGAATCAGAAATTAATTAATACATCTTTACCACCTTCGCAAATATTTTGCCTAGATAATTGTTTAGTGCTGCATGGTAAATTCTAACTCCTATATTCTTAATAATCTGATATTGGAGGGGGTTTCATGTGAGGGTGGGTGTTGGAATTTAAAGGGCAAGACCGGCCACAAAACTTTCTTTCAACAGTAGCAGAAAACCAAAAGCAGAAAAATGTAGCAAGACTGGATATGTAATAAAACAAAATTCATAAGCTATAACTTTGAAACTGAACGTAAAATGAACGTAATTCATTTGACAGATTGGCAACTTGATAACATAAAAGGCAGGTTTACTAATAGATTCAAATTCATGCGCGTTTCTGGCCATCTAACATTGAATGTTGAAACGATAATTGTCAATTTACTTGGGATATTTTACTGATTGTTATGTCGGGCAAGTCTCGGACAAGCTTTCGGGCTGTCAAGAACAACGATAGCGTAACGAATCAGAATATGATAATAAGTTAAATTGTAATGGAATTCAATTAGGTCTAGAATTTGATGATGTGCAGGAGAAAGTTAAATACTAACCCTAGCTTTTCAAGAAGACCAAACAAAAGTATTTCACAAATAATGAGTTAATGCCCATGAGACATTGCAATC
>BQKZ01007274.1:12126-19907 GCA_036244855.1 Temnopleurus reevesii | reverse complement strand
CCCCCCCCCCCCCCCCCCCCCCTCCGAAAAAAAATTAAAAATAAAAGATAGGTGAAGTGAAAATGTTTCTGGTAGAAATCTATTTTGAAATTCTATAAGCACTGGTGTACGCTTGGCTAAATATAATATCATTATAAAACAAAATAGCTATGCGGGGATCGCGGAATGGGGGCGGGGGGGGGGCGAGCTCCCCGCGCCTACGCCCATACGCCCATTTTATCAGATCGCCGCGTTGCCAGATTATAGGTCCAGTGTACAAAATTGAATACGGAAAACAGTCAGCATGTCATACCAAATTGGGAAACACTAAACATAGGCTAACCACCGGTTAAGTGTAAAATGGGATGTCAAAGAGAATACGAACTAAAGGGAACACAAAAAGGAATTTACCACACATTATAATCCTATTATATCGCTGATACGTAGAACTATTGAAATCAATTGTTTGTGCCCTATTGTCTTGATTACAAGAAAGATTACAATTCAGTGGAAAAATTCACGTTTCTTTTCTGTTGAAGATTATAGGCATATTCAGCATACTAAACAAAAAGAAACTATACCAAACACTAATTTGGTCAATATTAATTTGTTGAAATTAAATTGTGAGTTCTCAGGGAAACTTAACATTAAAAAAATCCTTGCAATTATTTCATGCCGTTGTCGTTTTTTTTTAAGTTTGTTAGAAGCTCACTCATGTATTTAGAGAAAAATCGGATAATCGATTTAAAATCTATTAGTTGACAAGTGATATTGTGAATTATCAAAGTTATGAATTATCAAGTTTCATTTCCACCTACCAGCCTATTAAAATAGAACATCTTACTCTAGGGTTGGTTAATTCGTATTCCACATGTAAAAAGAAAGTAAGAATCTTACTCTCAGATAGACTACGCTTCTTCATTATAGTCTGATGAAGGCTAGCAGTATAAAGCAGTCGAAACGTCACTACACTAACGTTCTACGTTTGCACATCGTGAGACAACTGGTCAACTTTCTTTGATTAATATCTTACTCTCACTCAAAACTTCAGAAAACAAACATGTAAGTACTTGAACAATACTTTTAAAATTATATTTTTCGGAAATAAAATCGAATTTTGCTGTTTTCTAGCAAAATAAAATTTTTCTGAAATAGGATATCTTCCTGGTTGGCAGGTATAGGCTTACCTAGGCAATAGGCAGGTTTATGAAGATTCGAATTATGCACTGTTGCAGCCCAAGAACGTAGTTACATGGTACATGTTTGTGACAAATGAATTACAATACAGTGGAAACTCGCTATAAAGAGATCTAATATAACGAAATATCCGCTATGAAGAGGTAAAATATCTAGTCCCAGCTCGTTATAATTCTCTTTAATTCTGCTATAAAGAGATTACTCCTATCACAGGGTATTTTTCATGGTCTAAAGCACCTCGTTATACAGAGTTTCCACTGTACTTGGAATGCACACATTATATGTTGCTTTGTCGAGCAAGCCTCGGACAGCCTTTAGGGTTGTCAAAAACAACCTTTGTGTAAGAAGTATGCATAAAATATGCATTTCTTAGTAAACCCGCTAATTATCTGACTTGCAAGTTCGACTTCTGCATAGTTGACTGTAAATCCACATCTATAGAGCCTTTAAAAGAAAAGTCTACCAAAAAGTGATATTTCTTCAACAGGAGCAGAAAAATCGGATGAACAGAAAAAAAAAAAAAAAAAGGTTTGGAGAAAATCGGACAACTAATATGGAATATATGAATATTTAAACATCTAGACAAATTGGCATTTGATGACGTCATCGGTGCACAATTCGTCATCTACTATTTTCATATCAATGTTATAAAATGTTACTTTTCCCCGAAAAATATGATTTCCATAAAATCTTCACTAAAGGATATGTTCACGACAGATATGCGATCCCCTATTTCCATGTTTACATTCATACAATCTTTGTCTTTTTCTGTAGAAATTATGAATTTTCACCATTATAAATCAAATGTGGATAAAATTCTGGTTACTAGGGCACCCATGATGTCATCAAATTGGCAACATGTCTGAATTTTTTATTACTTGTCTGATTTTCTTCCAACTTTATTTTCGTTCTGCTCACCAATTTATTCTGCTTCCATAAAAAAAAATATTATTTTTGGGTAGACTCTTCTTTTAAATAATATGCTGTTTATTGTCACTATTATTAGAGATACCAACTCTACTAGAATATGCATGAGATAAAAATTAAAATGTAAATAACATTACAGCTGAACAAAAGTGAGCAAAAACATGACAATAGCAATACTCTCAACCATTCATTTGTAATATAAGCTTTGAATTCATATGAAAATATACCTCATGCACATTCTGTAACAATTGACATCTTTGTATTGAAATCCAACAAGTTTTCAGTCTGTCTTTCACTGTGCATACTCTCATCTTACACTGTATATGTACGAGGAAAAAAACATATCCAGACCTCTCAACCCTGATAACTGAAAAGAGGAATGATTTTCTCAAAAAGCGAAAAGAAAGTTTGTTTCCCATAGGACTGTGTAGTTGAATTATCAAGAAAAATAGGAAAACTCTTTTGAAATGCCCTTGAATCTCTCAAAATAGTCAATAATTCATATTCTTTCGTCAAAAATCCTAATGGTTGGGAGGTCTGCATATCATTAACAAAATGGAGAAACAAAAGGAAGGTCACATTTCAGAAAAATTTATTTTTGTGTTCTCAGTATCATATCATGACGAACTTGTTTACAAGTGACATACACATAATAAACCTACATGTATAACAAATCAAGGTGATGCAACATATGGGATGTAATATTGTTTCGTATGTCATTCAGCTAAAAAAAGCGCTAGTTACATAGAAGCCCACTTTCAACATGATTCAACATTACTCTTTTTCCAGTTATAAACCTGATTAAATGCCCCAGAACAGAGAGGGACACATAATTAATACAATGGAAACTCAGTATAAAGAGGTCTGTCTCTGATATTTCTGATAGGTAAAAAATCTGGTCTCAGCTTTGATAACTTATTGTTTTTAAACTCTGCTATAAAGAGATTACTGCTATAACAAGGTATTTTTGATGGTCCCAAGCACCTTGTTATACTGAGTTTCAACTGTACCACAGTTTACATAACTGGACTACAAGTCGTGTTGGATTGGGGCTTCTTTTTGACTGGGGATTCATCATTCATGTAAAACAAAATTAATGGGACAACCGATGGCAACTTTGTCCCCCAAAAGCTGCATGTACACACTTACAATGACTGTGTTACGTTGAATTGTGTTACGTAAGCTCCCTGGAGAACTTCCCTGGGGAAATTTCAGCCGACAGTGGCAACAACAACTTTAATTTCCTACCAGGTACCCATTTCCGAAAATCTAGGATAACTGTGTCAATCTAATTCATTCATTTCAACCAACTTGAGGCATCGTAAATTACCAGTGTGGAATCCATTTTCAATCATAAAGCATATTCAAAGTACAATGTACATCATCATTTCATTCCAATAGAGTGGAAAACTCAGTACTGTCAAACCTCTTGATAATGAGGTCCTTGGGCCTAGATATATTGTATTATCTCCATATATCAAAACCTTGGTATATCAGGGCCAAAAGAAAATAAAATACAGAGAGATGGGACCAGGAAAACTACCTTGTTACAACATGATCTCGTTATATCAGTGCTCTTTATAACAAGGTTGGACTGTACAAGGACTATCAAAATTACATTGTTATAGTGGTAATCTCATTATACCTTTAGCAGCATTAAAAAAAAGTTATAAAGAGCTGGGACTAAACTTTATATTCCTCTTTATATCAGGAAAAAAATATATCAGATCTCTTCAAACAAAGTTTCCATAGTATAGCACCACCTTCAAGCAGAGTTTTGTTGTTCATATCTTAATTCATGATTCTTTTCTCACCTACAAAGTTTCACTCCATCTTTCTATTTCTTGTTCATCTCCAATTCATCCAATCCATCTAGTCTATACACTAGGTTAAAAAAATTATTCTCCCTTTAAACAGAACTACACACCATCAAACTTTTTCCTCATTCATATTTAAGTCATACACTCCATTATCATCTACAGTCAAACCTGTCTATAGTGCTCACCCAAGGGAAATATATAAGTGTCCATTGTAGATAGGTGGGTAATATAGCCAGGTGGCAATAATAGAAAGGTAGCAGATGAAACGGTTTTCACTGGACATATTGAGTCCCTCATCCGTACCAGTGTTCCCATCAAATCAGTAGAACAAGATTCCCCGATTATCCCCAAATTTTGATGAATTTTCAAATATGGTCCAAGCCTCTCCATCTATTGATTCAAAATCCTAAATACATGTAGATGGAACCCTGTGGTAATTGAGGATGCGTCAAGATAGGTTGAAATGAGTAAATAAGGTTGATACCGTTAGCCTGGATTTTCAAAAATTAAACTTATCAAGAAATAATTCCTTAATTTATCTCTGATTTGAAGGACATTTTATCAAATTCCCTAACTTTTCCCTGACTGGAGTTAGTAGAACTAATTTTCCAGATTTGCCAGCTTTTCCAGGAAGAATAGGAACGTTGCATTCACTAAATGGGTGATCAGTCTTTTCCCCTATTCATCTTAAAAACATCTGTGCCTCTCCATCTACTGAGTTCAAAGTCTTACATGTACATTCATTCCAAAAGCAGACCATCAAAAAGATATCAATATTTTTCCTTGTTCATCTCTGACAATAAGTTCAAATTCTCTCATCAAATTGTAGAATGTCAGAGTTCATTTCCTAATTCATCTCTGAATTTTCTAGTTGATTCACTTACACTTTTGATGTACAGTAGATTTCAAATTTTTAATACTGTGACGATGCACTGTCATCTCTTTCCTTGTTCATCTCCAGCAATAAGTTAAAATTCTCTCATTAATAATGAACTATAGCGGTTCTTTCTCCATTCATCTCCGACTTATCTAATCCATTCACACATTATTTTGATGTAGAGTTCAAATTCTCTCAACAATTCTCTCAAGAATAATGGACTGTTAGTGTTTTCTGAATTTTTCCGAATTCATCTCTGAATTTGCTGATTCATTCATATATTATACATTGTAATTTCATGTAGAGTTCGGGTTTTCAATACTCTAACGATGTACCATCAATCTTTGTCCTTGTTCATCTCCTGCACAAGTTGAAATTCTCTCTACAATAATAGACTGTCGGTGTTCTTTTCCAAATTAATCTCTGAATTTTCTGCTTCATTCATACATTGTAATTTCATGTAGAGTTCAAGTTTTCAATACTCTAACGATGTACATGTACCATCAATCTTTTTCTTTGTTCATCTCCGGCACAAGTTGAAATTCTCTCTACAATAATAGACTGTCAGTGTTTTTTTCCTTGTCATACTTTTGATAGAGCTCAAATCCACGTTTCAATAATCTGACGATGCGCTGTCAACCCTTTACCTTGTTCATCTCCCATAAAAGTCAAAATTCTCTCGCCAAAAATGGACCGTCGATGTCCTTTTCTCCATTTATCTCTAAATTCTTTTAATGTGCATGAAAAGTTCAAGTTATCAATATTCGATCTTTGCACTGTCAATCTCTTTCCTTCAATCTCGGATTAAATCATGAAGTGTCAGAGTCCTTATTCATCTAGTATGAATTTTCCGGTCCAGTCACAAAATTCTTCTGATGTAAATCTTTTTCCTTGTTCATCTCTGATTCCTCCAGTTTCCTGATTTCCTCCTTGAAGTGAACAATGGCCTCCTTGCTCTGCTTCAGTCTTTCGTTCAGATCTTGGATCTCGTGTCTGGTCTTCTTGAGCGCCGACTGAAGTGACGTCACCGTCATAAATATCATTACCACCACCATCATCATCATCATCATCATCATCATCATCATTATCATTTTTATCATCATCATCCTCACCACCATCATCATCATCACCATCATCATCTCCATCATCATCTTCATCATCAATATTATCATCCTCACCAGCATCACCAGCATCATCATCACCATCATCACCATCATCACCATCATCACCATCATCATCATCATTATCATTACCGTCATCTTTGAAATAAGAGAGAATTCTCTCAACAATAATGGACTGTCAGTGTTCTTTTCCAAATTCCTCTCTGAATTTTCTGCTCATACAAATCTCGTTGAGTTGAAATATCAAATACTCTATGGATGTGCTGTCAATCTTTTTCCTTGTTCATCTCCGACTCCTCCAGTTTCCTGATCTCCTCCTTGAAGTGAACAATGGCCTCCTTACTCTGCTTCAGTCTTTCGTTCAGATCTTGGATCTCATGTCGAATCTTCTTGCGCGCCGACTGAAGTGACGTCACCGTCTTGCCCTCCACCTCCTCAACTGAAAACGAGAACATGTAAATACACTCTGAGCTGAAGGGATACAGGGATTGAACAAAGTGGTGACATGGCGTCAATTTCCTTCAGCAAGAAATTCATCCACATTGTGCTGCACTCAACCCAAGTGAGGTGAATGGGTACCTGGCAGGAATAATTATTCTTTGAAATGCCAAGTGCGCCATGAACGGTTACCGGGCTAAAGCCAGGGTAATAATAATGTAAAGCGCCTTGAGCACTCAGCAGAGTGGATATGTGCGCTATATAAATTTCATCTATTATTATTATTATTATTAGTGGCTCTGACTTTCGTCTTTCAAACTAAGGGTCGTGGTTCAGTACCCACCCATGGCGTAAAGTTCCTTCAGCAAGAAAATAATCCACATCTTGCTGCTCGGAATAAGAGAGGAGAAGATTTGTTCTGTGTACCGCCATTTGAATGAAAGTTGTTTACTTTGCTCAATTCTTTTGTTCCTTCTGCTCACAGTGATATGATATTTGGCTTTACTCATTTCAGACAATAACCATAGAAAGGTAAAAATATCAGTTTTTATTGAAAACAAAGTTTTCATTGACTTTGTAGACAAAATAATGATTTTGAGCTATTCTGGGCACTACAAAAATATACACCCACGAAAGTAATACCTAAAAATATTACGAAAAAATTAAATGTGCACTATACGATACGTTCTCCCGTGCATTGCATTTTGTAGTGGCATGGAATATGAATCTGTATTGGGCACAGTAAACATAGCAAACGGTAAAGAAGGAACAGAAATCTGGCAGCGTCATCAGGAAGAAGTATTGTACTGTTACATAAAATTACCATGGATCAAAGTTTTAAATGTAAAATAAGGCGTTTATTAATGAAATGCATGTTAATGATCGGGGACGTTACCTTCGTCTTCAACAAACACTGCAACAACAAAAACACACTTTTTTTACTGACTGGTTGCAATTTTATGACTCAAAGCACGGCTGTGTGAAGTTCGCCAAATGGCGCAATAGACTCTGACAGGCCGCATACGGAGTCACTTCTTTGGGGAGTTCCCCAGGCAAGTACTCGGAGAGCTCCGCACACAAGATGTGAGACGTCTTTGGATAACATTTTAAAAGAGATCAATGGCAAATTTCCGAAGGTATTTGCATTTCAAATCTAAATCTCGAGAATATATTTTGATTATACGCGCATTCTTAATGATTCTTCGGCCCTTAACTATATTCTTTTGTAGAAGTAATCATTTTCTGTTTCTTGGAAAATATTTATCAGTCAGGTCGGGACATTGTTAATTTTTCATGAATTGCATCCGCGAATTCAAAACCGTACGATTATGTTCATGGAGTCACCAACCGCGAAAAATTAACACTGCAAAATTCTCCGACTATACAGTAGTGTACTTACAGTCTGTCTCATGCTTGTATGAC
>BQKZ01007274.1:2126-7126 GCA_036244855.1 Temnopleurus reevesii | reverse complement strand
GAGATATCTCCTTTTGTCGGTGGCAAGAATTGGGCAAACATGTAGACATATGATGGAAGTCTATAAAGGCACACACCCTATTTCTGAGCAAATATAAAACAATAAAAACTATAATTTTAATCAAAGAATCTGGTATCACTTGTGGGAGAATATTCTGAAGATTATATAGAAATAGAAATTTAGCAGAAAAAAAACACAAAAGTACCAACGAGGAATAGCTTCCGACAATGTCTTAAAAACTGCTGTAGTTTTTGGAACACATTTAAAGGCACGCACTGCCCTTTACCGAGCAAAAAGAGGACAATTATCAACTTTTATTGCAGCTGTATTTTTTACTTACTGAAGTCACATAAATTCTATAGATAAATATGAAATAGCATAGAATCATTCGCATTTGTAAAGACTTGTGATTTTTTGCCCAATTCTTATACATGAGCAAGGAATTAGAGTCGCAACAGCTTCCTTTATTAGTCCCATGCATAGACAAGTCACAGAGTTTGAATAGAGCATATTTGGCCATAAACACGACGCGCATGTTGGATGCGTGCCTTTTCATTATGAGGGCCTTCATATGAGCGGACCATACAGATTAATACTTACTGGTCTCTCATTGGGGTCCACAAAGAAGATCTTGATGGTGATCTCAAACTCTCCCCAGCCAGTTTCCGTCACTTCATAGGGTGGCTTGCTCACGACTGGGGGCAAAATTATATTACAGGGTACTTTTAATGCGCCCGATTCCATATGAATAATGCGCTCAAGACGCAGAGAAGGAAAATTCAAGGAAAATAAAACAAAATAATAGAGGATCATATGGTGTCGATACTATTGGAAAACACTTGTGAAGAGATGGGTTTTGAGTGCAATTTTTAAAAATAATAATAAATTAATAAAATAAATTATTATTCAGAGACTTTTATAGTTCCATTTATAGTAAGGCTGAAAAGAATGATGTTTTAACCAGCCGTTGATAATAAAAACATTCATGCTTAATGTACATTAAACATTTTTAAAGACATGATCAAATTGCATTTGTACACAAAATCATTTTTGGAGATCTAAAGAGTTAACAATGTTCTTCAAAAGGGCATGGCTTAAAAAACAGGGCTGCTTCATGCGGTCTGGCTGTAAAATCAGCAACTTATGAAATTAATACTGGTCCTGCAGGACTTGAAATGTCAATAAAACATTAGGATATGAGGTACCACTGTGAAGAGAAGGGACAAAGGATGCTACTTTTGAGACAACTTAAAACAATTTCATTCAAACCTTTGCTGCTTCATGAACATAAAAGTGACTTCCATATCCATTACACACCTGTTTGAAATTTTTCCCCGAGAACTATAACAAAAGGATATTTCTTTAATGTTTGTAAAGCTTTTGCGAAGGCTTGAATGAATTTGTTTACTTTGTCCAGTATCCTTTGTCCCTCCTGCTCATAGTGTACACAGCTGCCAACCACCATTATTCTAACGAACAAGAGCGAGGAAACCTACCTCTTAGGGGATTTGCATAACTCTCGTGCAGCTTGAACTGGATCTTTTTCACGTAGGTGGAGAGATCCTATCAATAGAAAAGAAAATGAAAAATATCATCTATCTTCATAGAACTTAGAAACATTTCAACAAGGCTAGGAATTCACTGTGGCCACATTATACAGCCCTTCTAAAAAACAAAAAAAAAACCCCACATAAACTAATTTGCGGTCAAATCCATCAACACCACAAGTCTGAATTCGTCGCAAATCAGTTAGCCCGCATATCACTGTCATCACATTGTTCCTAGGTGCAAAGTGTCATGTACAACAGAACAACAATTTTTTTTTAAACATGGAACAAGATTTTAACAGTATTAAATCTTTTCTGAAGGAGTTAGGATTTGCAAAGCAGGACAAATTTCCAATCCACAGTCCAGTCAAACGATGATATGACAAGATTAAAGGTCCACTATTATGAAAATACAAGTTGATCTGTATTGATGTATTATACCATTATCAATACCCTTTTCGGTGAAAGAGGGTCCAAATGTGTTTCATATATTTAATTTTTTTTTTCTGTACATAACAAAAGGAAATATGTGGATCAATGCAGGGATTTCAATTCAGGTGATTGCGCATTCCAATTCCCTTTCATTGATCCACATATTTCCTTTTGTTATTTACAGAACCAGCTCTGAAACATGATGTAGCAAGATGAACAAACTTGACTTTTGTGATGTCACAACAGGAGTGACATTTGAAAGAAATTTTAAGGGGCGTTCCCTACTAAGCCAACATAAAATTGAAAACATTTTTTTATTTAATATATGAAACACATTTGGACTCTCTTTCACTATAAAAAAGGGTATTGAAAATGGTATAATACATCAATACAAATCAACTTGTATTTTCATAATAGTACCCCTTTAAACAAATAACACTCCCAACTTATTACATGTTAATACAAAATAGGAAGATGGTTTGGTATCAAGTCATATTGCATTTAGGAACTGTCTTAAACTGGATTTTAAATCAAGAATAATATACATGTGTAGTCAAAGTTTTGAGATAGAGAAAGGAATGATTCACTTAAAGAAACTAGATTACGAGAAAAGATCTCAAATATCTACACATCATACAGTTACTTCAAAGTTAAGACACACTTTTCATGAACTTCTTTTTATTAAAAAATACATTGTGAACCAGATAGAAGAAGAATTTGTGATGCTACACCAATTTTTTTTAAATTTCTTTAATCTATCTATTCAAATGTAAAACATCTATTTATTATGTCATTTGTCCACTGTTGGGTATATCCATCTTCCTATTTCAACCTTCAGAAATATTGAGGAATGTTTGTTGAGATCAAATTTGTGACACAACACCAAGTTTCTACTATTTATAAAAAAAACTTCAACAGTATTCAAACATTGTTAATCTATTTCTCATCTCATTTTTGAACGGTTTAACATAAATTGTCCATTGATGCATTTAACAAGACGCACTTGAAACAGTGATTTTGATTGGCGCGTTCCGATCAACTGCAACTTGCGATCAATTGCAACTTTTGAACAACACCCCCTCCTCTCACTTCTTTCCAAAATATTGCGAGATGTTTATAGAGTTTAAATTTGTGATGCCCTATCTAGGTACAAAACATCTATTCAAAGTTAAATATTCCTTACCTCATTTTTGAATGGTTTGACACAGATTGTCCATTGATGCGTGTGTCCGTCCTCCTCTCTCTTCTTGCCGAAATAATGCAAGATGTTTATAGAGTTTAAATTTGCGATGCAATGTTCATCAAATTTCTACTATCTCAGTACAAAACATCTACATGTATTCAAAGTTAACTATTTCTCACCTCATTTTTGAATGGTTTGACATAAATTGTCCATTGATGCGTGTGTCCGTCCTCCTCTCTCTTCTTTCCAAAATATCGCGAGATGTTTCCATACACGATGGGCTTGATGATAGTGATACCCTGGTACAGGGATAAAGATGAAATAAAAAGAACATAAATAAGG
Source organism: Temnopleurus reevesii (assembly GCA_036244855.1). Lineage (NCBI taxonomy): Eukaryota > Metazoa > Echinodermata > Echinoidea > Temnopleuroida > Temnopleuridae > Temnopleurus > Temnopleurus reevesii. Next base: position 3,622 of record BQKZ01007274.1, on the reverse strand, counting down.
TTAAAAATTATGGCAAAACTTTAAAGGTTGAATTTTTTTTTTTTTTTTTTTATTTTTACTTTTTATTTTTTTTTTTTTATGTTGAAGAGTACTACATGTAAATTATGTAAGAACTTATCACCAATCAATTAAGCAGAAAGATTGGTCATGATGAGCGTATTTATAGTTATTCCAATAATAATCCTTTTATTCGGGCCTCAAATTAATGGACCGTGCATTCAAAATTCAAAACAGCCGCTGACCCCTCGTTTACCAACAGCGCAAGAGTCTCTCTCAGTGCGTATTCTGCATGGTGTGGCAGTGTATTGAAGTCCACACTGTATGTGCTCTTACAATGTTTTGTGTGTGTGTGTGGTAATACGCTAGGAGTATCGCGATGCCGTTGATGTGAAGATGAATTATGATAGAATAGATTTTTATCTTAATTAAATATTCTGGACTACTTTCAACCAAAATACTTCATAAAGATTATTATTTTGGCATATCCCAGGTACACAATAAGTTATAAGCATAACCATAATGTGGGCAAATGTAGTTTTCTACCTTTAAGGAAAATGGTACATAAAAAGATAGCATATTTTATTTAGCACAGACCTGTCCTTCTATTGAATTTCCAGTAGAAAACTACTCTAAAAGCTTTCAGAAAATTCTAATTTTAACAAGCTGACATTTACATTATGCTTTTTTTTTCAATGATAATTCTGATTTTGGTGTGCCCTTTGTTAAATTTAAAAGTTTTAAAAACCAATCTTAAAATTTGTAAATGTTTATGGATTTGGGGAGAAAGTTGGATAAAATCACTGCAGTTGAGATGATGTTTGTGTTGAGTGAGCGAAGTGGCCTGCAAAATGAGATCTGACACTGGTGGTCAGTTTAAAGAAACAATACAATCATCGTATCAATTGCTTAAAACGCACAGTGAAGTCATTCATGCTCGTGCAAAGTCTCGGAAGAGCTTCATGATAAGATCATGTTTGGTCCGAAATCATCAAATTAATGTTTTTTTTATACATGTACATTAAACCAAAATTAATAAGGGTGTTTCATTGAATCAATGTAAATCATAATTTTTACATTTTTAAGCATTTAGAAGTAATTAAACTCGATCATGATCATTTTATCATGACATGCTCATCAATTTTGGCCTAATTTGCCAATTTCTATCAAATTTTTGATGGATTTTATTTAGTAAAAGTGTATTAAAAAATGTTTTTCTAAACATTTTTGTTTATAAGATGGCTTAGACAGTTTCAGTCAGCTGATTGGTCTAATCGTACCACGTGATCATTCAATAAAAATGTGCATCGCGGAACACCCGTTCATTTCTGTGGAAAAAAAGTTGACTATTGAACCCATGGCACGCATGCGCTCAGTGGTTCAAGAAAACTTGCACCTAAATACAGGTATTTAATCAAAATATTCCATTGGAATATCAGTTAAACTAAAAGAAAATAATGAAAATGTAATTTCACGTTCTTTTTATCGCACTGGTCTGC
>BQKZ01007271.1:9133-24718 GCA_036244855.1 Temnopleurus reevesii | reverse complement strand
TAGATGTTTATAAGAGACAGGGGGCGGGGGGAGGGGCGGCGGCGCCTGCGTATTATTACAAACTAATTAGGGGGGACGAAAACAAGTCAGTGCATTTTTATCATCATTTTATTACTATCAATTTGGTTTGTCGCCCCTCGTCCATCTTGTAAACCTGGATGACCCAACAAAATTACTAGATATTCTAACGAAATTGTATTCGTCAACTCAGTCGATCTCTTTTTCGAAATATTTTATTTATTTCCTTGGGAACAGACTATGCTGAGCAGTGGGAATGAATGGACGACGGACTGCTTAAGATTTTTTTTTTTCGTGAAAACCCACCGAAACGATTCTGTTCCAGTCTCAACTCCCAGGATTTGATTGTTACACCAAGTTCAGCACGAATCAGTGAATTTTCCGCTTGACTTCAGTTTTTAAATGGTTATTATGGGTAGCTAGATCTTCTTGAATTTTCTTCGGTGATTCGCAGCGGGATCGTGACATTCGTGTACGCCAGAAGTCTCGGGCGAGATTAAGGTCGAATCGCTGCTACCGATTTCTTGTTCGGGAGGAGCCAGCCACTTTTTTACAGTGACATTTTTTTGTTTGAGGCAGAAATCAGAGATAAGATTTAATTTTAAAAACATACAAGGCAAAGAAATGCACAGAAATGCACAGAAACGAAAGATAAATGGCAAGTAATTGTGGATCTCTGGGTGTATTTGCCAAATCCTAAAATAAATATTACCTGTTCACTGTTGCAGTGTTTGGCATTGATTTGACTATCATGTGACTATTGTATTAATGATTATTAAACATTCAGGCATTAGTTAGATGATCTGAGGCATTGTTGTGTTTTGGGAGTGCTGAGTTTTGCATATTTTCAGTAATTGATTACCGTACCAAATAGATTGCAAGTGTGCATTTTCCGGCCCATTTTCCATCAAATACATCTGAAACTAGTCTAAGATTTTAAACATACATACTGTATTGCCACTGACTTCAATTCCAAAGGTGTCAAGATTTGTGAATTTCCATCCATTCCTCGACTTCCGCTAATGGATCAGAATCTAGATTAAGGGTTCCAAACGTTAACGTCCACCAATCGCAACCATGACGACGGTATCAATCCGAGGCGTGCATCTGATGAGATGGGTGGTGTTGATCGGAATGTTTATTCTGATTGTGCTGTGGTATTTCCAACGGATGAAGACGCGTCAGCTTGACTACTTACAATCTTTACAGGAGTCGAGCATCAAGCTGGAGAATGGGGAATTCGTGCTCAATGGAGAAGAGGTCACGATTCTCTCGGGGAGCATGCATTATTTCCGGGTCGTGCCGCAGTACTGGGAGGATCGAATGCTGAAGATGAAGAGCGGCGGCCTGAATACCGTCACAACGTGAGTATAAATGTGAAAGGGATGTAATCAAGGCCTGTAATCAAGCTGTTTGGGACAGTCACAAATTTACTTGGGTTGGTACTTGCACTGCGGGTTTGATCCCCGGTTGCGTCTTTTCAATGATGAAGTTAAAGTCGGTTCTCTGTCTCTCTTCTTCTCCTGGCATAAATATTCAAATCTGAATACATGTAATACACACCGTAGAACTCAAATTCTCTCTCTTTCTCTCTCTCTGGAGTTGAAAAAGAAAGTCAACAAACTCAGTCAATAAATAAAGAAAAAAAAGCAACGTAGTAAAGTCACGGTGTACTTGAGATTGCTCTTCAACCAGAGGGTCGCAGTTTGAACCCCAACTATCGAATTGATATACTTCTACCAGCAAGAAATTTATTCATGATGTGCCTCACTCCACCCAAGTAAGGTGATTGGGTACCATTAGGAAGAAATTCATTCAGCTCTTTGTGTGCCATATTATGGTAAACCTGCTATATAGCTGGGATATTATAAACAGAATGCTTAATCCAAGTATAGAAATGATCAAATCTGTGAAAAGCTTGTTGCATGGTTAATTTTTTTATTGCAAAAATAATGAGTTTGATCCACTTAATTAAAAAAAAACAAATTATGAAGACAAAATATCTTTTGACTTCAAGTACAATTTTCAAATTCCTTTTCTCTATTTTTGACTGAATAATGAGACAATGCATGCAATTTTTTTTTCTCTCTCTCTTAGATATGTTCCATGGAACCTTCATGAGCAAGTCAGAGGAGACTTTGATTTTTCTGGCATGCTTGATGTTGTGTAAGTAGAAATAACTTTTTGATCATTTCACTGGGTGAGGTCAACTTTTTCCAAAGGGATCAGAATTTTCTGTTCACCATAAAGATGAATTCAGGTGTTGTCAAGCTTTGAGCTGCCAATGAACAATTGCCCTCTTTCCTCTCGAATATACATTTAAATTTTTATTGCTTTGAAGTAAAAGACATAGAAAATCTACCTTCATTACATGGACATACATTTTGTAACAAGACATTTTCCACTGGTGTCAATGTCTTTGAGAAAATTTACTTCTTAAGTATAGTGGGACACCATATTTTGTTCTCGTAATTATTGGACCATATTTGTCTGGTTTAAAGATGATGAGATTTTCAGGTTTTAGTAATCTTGAAACAAAATTACAGTAAACCTAAAAGAATGAAAATATCCATCTACTATTAATGGCAGAAGTGCCAACCTTTCATAATATTTAACAATGATATTACCAAAAATATTAATCTACATATTTTCTTGAAAGAGAAAGCATTTCTCTCATTAGTTACAAAATGTTAGTTTTACCTGTCTGATACTAATGCCAATTTGCTTCTAATATTTTTTGATCTGTTCGTCTTATTTTTCTGATTTTTAAATAATCAAAATAACATTTTTCAGTGCCAGACCCAGTTTTTAAAGGCTGGGTCTTGGCCATAAAAATCTTGCTTTTTAAAAACTAAAATCAATAAAATCAGATTAACCAGGTAATAGGGTGCTTCAATAATTCTTTTCACCAGTTGCCCTGATTTTTAATCACTTGCCCGAACAAATGTTTCTCTTACTGAAATTGCCAATTTGCATATGGAGGAAAACTTTAAAACTACTTGCCCTATTGGGCAAGTGACAATTTTATTTACTTGCCCGACAGCTAAATTTATTTGCCCTGGGCATGCGGGCAAATGGGTTTGTGGCGCCCGTGATGAACAGGTAAAAAAAGTGTGCTGTAAATCGGACAATAAATAAGAAAGTTGTATTAATACATCAATTATAACTGAGTAATGATACTCTAGCATATTGGAAAATTTTAGTCATGTGTTATGATGTATCTGTACGTCATGCACTTCTCGACTTGTAGCTTATTGTATTTATAGATCTGTTTTAACCTACATATGAATGCATATTTTCTAAATAAAAAAGCATTCAAAAAGTTAAATCTCAAAATGTGTAGTCTGCACCCACATAAAATTATGTTTTCATTTTTCATTAAAAGGATGAAAAAAGGGGGTTTTAAAACAGTATGACATAAGAAAAACACTACATGTCGTATCATGTGACCAAAATTTACCAAATTGATATGAAAATCAATATCATTGAAATATTTATTGTCTGAATTACTTTATAATATTTTTTCTGCCTAGCCCAGACCCAGTCTTTAACCCTTTGGAGGTGATGGGCTTCTACAAAAGCCCATATTACAAGGTTTTTCACAAGGAGATCATCTTTTCACCTCTGAAATACATAATCTTATAAATGTAGCATTTTCAAGAATAAATTTTGCATTATCAGAACAAGAAAAGCAAGTCCTTTCATTCATACATTTAATGACATGCCATGAAATAACCAAATTAATTAGCATTCAAATTAGAGGATGCTTCCAAATTCTCAGATAGCAGCATACAAGGATTAAAGCTACACAATAGGCGGGTTTACTGATATTCAAATTTAAGTGTTTTTCTTGCCACTGAACGTAGTTACGTGGTATTCCTCAAATCGTTTGATAACAATAAGACTACAATACTTGGAATCCAGTTTGCATATATATATGACTTGTCGCTATGTCGAGCAAGCCTTGGGCAAGCTTTAGGGTTGTCAAGAATACCCTTTGTGTTAAAGGTATGCATGAAATTTGCATCTATTTAATAGTAAACCCGCCTATTCACCATCACTTCATTACAGACTTTAAGACCATCCATTGTGCTACAATTTAGGATTGTCATGCTGGATCTAGTAGTCAATAATGAAATATTTATGTGATAGTTTTGCTCTCATACAGTAGTGAAAGAGAACAGGTTTATTGATTTTAGATTTGTTAGGAGTGCAAACAGGCTGCAACTGTGTTGACTTTACCATTTACCAGCCGGTCAAAAGAAAGCATGCGGTGGCATTTAGTAGTGCCACGTGTGTGTATGCTGCACTCTAAATTATTCCCATACGACTATTAAATATGTACGTAATCCAATATAAAAAATAGAAAGCATTTTATTACACAAAGTTGGTGCATTTATAAAACCTTAACCCTTGTAGGAAGATTTTGTGTTTTGATTCAGGACTCTGAAAAAATTACAGATGCATGAGCAGAAAGCAGGAGAAATCTGACCTAGTTACTGTTATTTAGTATGCCATCATTGACTGCTTTTTAATGAAAATATCATTTTAATTGTCTTGAATGATTACATTGGCAACGCAGTGAACATTAAAAAATTAGTAATTTTCATGCAAATTCAACAACTTTTAACTTTTTAACATAAGTGGTTTTTGGTGCGGAAGATAAAATTTGTGAACATTACTAATTTGAATGTTCTAAAAGAATGTTCTAAATTTCTTGTACCACCTTCTCAACACAGACACAAATGTTGATTCGTCTATGTTGGGAGAATGGCACAAGAAGTTAAGACGTTTTAGCAAGAAGAGGATCTATAGCTAAGACCATTTTGTGCAAATCAGGCCCAGTGGTGCAAAAAAAACCTGAATCACGGGGCGCACTGGAAAAAAAATAAGCATTTGTAATTTAACATTTTCTGAAAGAAAAATAGGATAACAAATACATATAATTTTAGCTCACATTTACTGTATGTTCTCTGTGCCAATTTCAGGCCTTTTTCTGAAGCGAAACCACTTATTTCTGGGTATTTCTGATTTTACGGATATTCAAGAATGGGTGGTGGTCTGTCCGCCAAATTTCAGAATGAGTTCCAGCTGTAGCCTAAGATATTTTTGAACAACCAAGAATCAAGACTTCAAAACTGAAAAGCAATAAATTTCTCAGATGAAATTCAGATGTGTTAAATCCAATCATTGCCTTTGTATCACTGTTGCAGATTTTTATGATTTGCTTTTCCCAACTGTGCAGTAGAATAGAATTTACCCTTAAATACCATAATGGTTTGGCTTATTGAAATTTAAGGCCTGAAAAAACATGTGGATTTATGAAATAGTAGAAATTCAACTAATAATAATAATAATAATAATTACACTTATACGGCGCTTTATACAGGTGTTTCAAAGCGCACAGGTGGTCTGTCTAATCATAATACCGGTAAAAAAAANCACAGAGTAGGGCCTGAGTAAGCAAATGCTCGTTCCCCCCACGATCTTCTGGAAGCCGGAACCTGTAACAGGTTACTAGAGGATGATCTTAAAGTTCCGAAATGCATGCAGAATCAAAATATCCATATCATACTTGAAGAGACAAGCACAATTATGACTACTTTTCTAGAAAAAGAAGAAAATGTGAAAATTCTGTGTACAGAGTGAATGGAGAGTTCTCCATGTTGGCAGCCATTTTGTGCCTGTATGCTGCCAATTTGAGGAGCTCATGAGGGGTGTAAATCAAAACTTTGAAAATTCATAACTTTTGAATGGATTGTCGGATTTTGCTCAAATTTTTTACAGTTTGATCATTGTATTTTTCTTCATCCACTGAGCGCACATCAATGTCTGGATTAAGTTCCCCTTTAATAGAAAACAAAATGCTTAATTAACTTAATTCATACATTTACCTGTACTTTGTAAACTAGGAATGTTTTAAATAGAACACATCATGGAATCTATTTTTTTTTTCCACTTTGTATTTTTAGTTTGGGGACTCAACAGTGTGTACATGAACTTGATTTAACTCGTAAATGCTGGTTACTAACTCATAAATAATGTTATGCATCTAATAAGGAGGATTTGATAGGGTTCAATTCCAAAGGCAATTGATGAGCCGTTTCATATTTTGAATGATGTGAGCAATAATTGTTTTAACATTGAGCAAAGTTTCCAGACTTTGAACCTTGAGGCACACATTGCTTGATTGCATTGCATTATCAATGTTTGTACATCCTCACATGTATAGGATGAAACTTCTTGATATTTCAGTATTTTAACTAGTTGAAAGGTTAAATGTACATGTAGTAGAGAATAGAGTTGACACATGTATAATGTAGATTGCAGTAAACTGTCTTCTTAGGCTAGATCTGGTGTACTTCAAATTATAAATAAAAGAAATATTGCTCCCTCTGGTGTAGAATTATTGAACATCTGTCCAACTTGTTCAGTGAATGGATTAAGAGAATGGTTTCCATGATCAAGAAGCTATTTTGAAGGTTTGAATGAAATATTTTATTAATTTTTTGTCCCTTCCCTTGATAATGATCATGATTCATACTTCTAACATTAAAGGAGGACTCCGGACCAAGAATTTCTTGCTCTGATTCAAAGCGCAGAAATCAGACAAACAGATGAAAAAAAGTTTGAGCGAAAACGGACAACAAATAAAAAAGTTATGAATATTTGAAAAATATCTTAAGATTTTCAAAATAGTTATATTTTTGGCCAATTTGTAACTACAGGTCACGTGACATGACGTGTTGATGACGTAGGTTCGTCACTTCTCTAGAGTGAGTGTATTATCTCTTTGTTTTTTAATGTTCTGTTTAAATGCCATTGGGCGCAAAAATAGTTCCTTTTCTCAAGGAATTCATCTCGTTGAATATATATTCTTGATTATACCTTCTGAAATATTGTTTACGAACAAAAGATAACAAAATTATATAAATGAATATGATTTTAATAAACAATATGTTTAATAAGAAATATGTATTTTGTGTTATAATTACGCTTGCACGGAAGCAAACTAATGTTTACTACTGTAAATTATGGTAAAGGAATGCTCTTTGGATTTACAATAACCAAAATGAGATAAAAAAAAAGAAAATATGATTTAAAAAACAATAACATACATGATAAATTGTACAAAAACAATATAACATAAAAGAAAATGATTATTGACAAATTATTTTTCATATTTATGCAATCAATTTATAGCTACATTGAAATCGATGGAACAAAATACGTCATTAAATTAGTGTTGAAAATATTTAAATTCTCTTAATTAGAGCAATTCTTTATATGAATAAATCTTCTTATTTATTGTTTATCAAAATCATATTTATTCCATAATTTATCATTTCATCTTTCATATAAAAATTATTTTGAATATATATATTTCTTGAACATAATTGCTTGATATGTGTTGAAGGCATTATCCATCAACAAAATTTTCTATAAAGATTAAAAAGACGGATTAAAAAGCAATGATACATAATAAGCCCATTGTAGAGAAGTGACGAACCTACGTCATCACTATTTGATGTCACGTGATGCAAAGTTGCCAATTTGCTTAAATTATAACTATTTAAATTATTTTTAAAAACCCTTCAAAAATTCATAACTTTCTTATTTATTGTCCGATTTTGCTCAAACTTTTTTTTATATGTTCGTCTAATTTTTGCGCTTTTAATCAAACCAAGTTAGTTTTGGTCTGGAGTAACCGTTTAATGGGGAGAAGTAGCGCCCCCCCCCCACACACAACTCCTACTTTGCGGATTTATAGGCAGCTTCGTCTCTCAGTTTCCCTCAGAACGACTTTGTACCCTTCTTCATGATACGGCATTTTCTGCAAATTATCTTTAGCTCTGAATAACTATTAAATGATGTCTACTTTACACTTGGTCTTTCACATTTTCTGTTGTTTTTGGGGTAAAAATATGATACATTCTAGTGGCAGTGATTATACATCTTTGTCATTCTCTATACATCATCATACTTCACATTTGAATGTTTACATGATAATCCATGTCATATTCCTTTCTTAAATGCTGTTAAATAATATCAACAATATTTGTTTAATATTGTTTACAGGTGATATTTTTTTTTATAGAGACAAAAACATGATAAAATTGAATATATCCAATACTATATATGCTTTTTATGATAAAGTAATTTTATTATTAATATGATGAATATGATTATGCATCAGTAATAAAAAAGGAGACAATGTTATGAAGTTTTCTGCAACATATACAAAGCATGTGTCTTTTAATTTTAGCCTTGACTTTTATGAATCAGTAATCGAAAATAATAATTGACAGGAAATAGAATGTTACCCCTAATTCCAAAATTGTTAGCCCCTATAAAAATTGAGGCACTAATTAAGTTCACCAACACTATGACTTCTCTGCCAATTAGGATTTATTAATTGGGGTCCTGTTGAGTAGTTATAAATTTCAAAAGCTGGCACAGAATCATGATCATTTTGTTGGGGAGACAAAATAAGTTTCTTAACCCATTGATTACTGGATTCTGTCATTCTGATTGACTTTGTGTAGGAACAACCAGTTCCAGTATTCGATGGGTTAACAGCTTAGTTGTTGAACTCCTCTCGCAAAATGTTGCCTTGCTCTTGCCTTGTGGACCTAACTTTATTGGCAGGTTCTGCATAATGTTCAGCCAGCAGTTCTGTTTGTCACTTCTCTACAAAACTTTTTTTGTGTTGTAGTTTTCCAATACCTGTTTTTTCTTCTTTGTTTTATTAGATTTTTTCATTGTAAATCCCAAGTGAAATTATATAAACCTGACTTTGCAATGATTAAATGTAAGTTAGCCAAATATGAACGCATAAGTACAGTGCAAACTACTACAATACAAATTTGATTTCCTCATCCTCATGAAAAAAGTGTAAAAAAATGAGATTCATAAAAAAGGGGGAATTATTTTTGCAGAACATAGTTAAGAACTAACAATAATGCGTTGTGTAGAGAAGAGCTGATTATTTCAAACCAAGTTGATTAACTATTACAGACATCAATTATATTACAATTATATTATACATGTAGCAGACATCATTTATTATTTTTCCCACTTTGCAGTGAATTCTTGAAAATTGCCCACAAGGTTGGACTTTACGTCATCTTTAGACCAGGACCATATATCTGCGCAGAATGGGACTTTGGTGGACTGCCAAGGTAAGTTCAAATTTATAATCTTTTAGACCAGAAGGTTGGTCTCTATTTCATCTTTAGACCAGGACCGTATATGTGCAGACTGGGACTTTGGTGGACTGCCAAGGTAAGTCCAAATTTGGACTATTTAGACCAGAAGGTTAGTCTTTATGTCACCTTTAGACCAGGACTGCATGTAGAACTATGCAGAATGGGACTTTGGTGGACTGCCGATGTAAGCTCAAATTTGGACTGTTCTAGACGAGAGGGTTGGTTTCTATATCTCAGCTTTATGATATTGCAGGACCTGCGGGGAGAGCACTTCTAGAAACTGAGTCAGGTGCCGTGGGTAAATAAGATAAATTATCATTATTAGTAGTAGTATAGTATTATCTTTAGACAGTAAGTCTGTGCAGAATGGGACTGTGATGGACTGTCAAAGAACATGTAAGTTCAAATTTTGATTATTTTATACCAAAACATTGGTCTCTACAGATGATCTTTATACCAGGGCGGTGTTCCTCCAAGTTACGAAAGATTCTATGGTGACTTTACGCATGACTGGTATCATTTGTAGTGCTGAATGATCGAGAATCTTATGTGTATTACACTCGTTAACATACTCTAGTGTTTCTTAGAGTCATTCATAACTTAAAGAATGATTTGGTGAAACGCTGCCCAGGACCGTAGTATCTTAGCAAAGTTGGACTTTGTTGGACTGTGTACATGTAAGTCCAAATGTAGACTCTTTAAGACAATGTCAATATAGATAATACAAAATTTTATAGATTATCAGTTTTTTGTAAATTAGTGACATTGTGGCTTTATTTTAATTTCCACTCATGCTAGAATTGTCATTCTAATTCTTTCTTACAGCTGGTTATTGGCAGATGATGAAATGAAGGTCAGAAGCACGTACCCTCTGTTCACTGAAGCGGTCAATGGATTTTTCGATAAACTGATTCCTTTGGTGATACCTCTCCAGGTAAACCATTGTCACATTAACTCATTCCATGTTTTCTTCGCGTCAATGAACATCCGTTAGCCTGTTTCCTTCGCAATTTTGCACAGATTTGCCTGTGAAACATGTACACTCCCTAAATATTGCAACACAGAGGGGGTTTACGGATGAAGGCACAAAGAGTTAACCCATGGACTACTGAATTCTGTTATGGCCACAGCGCACCAAACACGGCATGGCATAACACCAGAGCATTTACGCAGTATCTTGGTAGTTATTGGCCAGCGCGCTCCTTCATGCAAAGGATGTTTAACAATTGGTCAATCACACAGTAAATATTGCGTTAATACCGTGCCATGATGCTGTGCTGTATTCGATGTGCCCAGGCCTTAATCCACATGGACATTGTGCAGGAAATACCTGGTTCCAGATGTCAATGCGTTAGATAGCTGAAGTACCCTTTAAAACAAAATGATAATAATAAACTGGCATTTATATAGAGTGTAATCATGGGAACTATGCACTTCAACTCTGAGCTTCCAACCCAGAGCATGTATTGATTGGAAGATTTTTTTCTTAGACCACTCTCAAATGGTGTACTTTTGCTAGGGTGGTAGAAGCCCGGAAGCAACACGATTCAACACGACTCTTTGTTCAGGGGGTAGTTAACTGTTGCTTCCAGGCTTCTATGTGACTGGAGCTTTATTGGAAAACCTGGAACATGGATCACACTTTTTACAATCAGGGAAGAATCAAGGAATTTTATTCAAAAATCTCTCAAAATCAGGGAAAATTATCTTTCATGCCATGAACCTACTTGTAATTGGTTGTTTATCCTCCTTGTTTGTCTTGATATTTATTGTGATTGCTCTCCTAGTTCAACAGAGGTGGACCTATCATCGCATTTCAGGTAGAGAACGAGTATGGAGCATTTGGGGACAGCATGGCNTGTCATCTTTAGACCAGGACCATATATCTGCGCAGAATGGGACTTTGGTGGACTGCCAAGGTAAGTCCAAATTGGGAATAGTTTAGACCAGGAGGTTTGTGTCTGCCATTATCTTTAGACTAGGACCATGTATCTGTGCAGAATGGGACGATTTTGACTACTTTAGAGCAGGGCGAGAACTTCTGTATATACCTGAACTTCCATAGTGCTACCTTCATAAATATACAATATGAAAGTAGTTATATATACAAGAGCATTGCCATTTCTTGGCCCTTAAGTCAATATTTTCCAATATACAGTGAAAGTCGTGCATTCTGGGGTAACCAAACAATTTTATTCTCTTAGCCTAAGTTCTTTTGATTTATGTGTGTGAGTAAAAAGTATATAAAACAAAGGAATTATAATATTGAGCCAATCTGTGAGGGTTGGTTGATGAAGGGTAACCAAGCAACTTTTTGGCCTAAAAATTAGAGAAAGCAAAATATATATCGAATCAAGTTTTTTTTAATGTCTATCATACAATTTGTGAATGTTCAATTCTATTTCGCTGTACAATCATTCATTTTACATTTTATGTATTCTTATATTTATGTGGAAATTGGCCATATGGCCGCGAAAGATATTGTAATCTGAAACCGTTTTAAATAAATGAATAGATAAACAATGTTGAATGCAAATATGCGTAATAGATCAGTTTTTTATTCAATTACAATGTGGCTTTATTTTTATGTCCACTAATACTAGAATTCTAATTCTCCTTATCCTTTCATACAGCTGGTTATTGGCAGATGATGAAATGAAGGTCAGAAGCACATACCCTCTGTTCACTGAAGCGGTCAACGGATTCTTTGATAAACTGATTCCTTTAGTGGTACCCCTCCAGGTAAAGTTTTGGTAAAAGCAAATAATTTTCCCCTGAAATTTGCCTTTACATGTATCTCTAAATAGGAGAAAAAATAGTATTGTATTATATTGCACAAGAATTACAAAGAAATGAGTTTTGGTACGTAAAAAAAATATGAGGAAATAAAAAACAATATGTCGAAGATGTCTCGTATGGTATATACATGTATATGAACTAAGCTTTTGAAAATATTAAAGCTTAAAAATCCACTTTTATTTTGTATTGTTTATCTTGATATTTGCTGTGATTGCTCTCCTAGTTCAACAGAGGTGGACCTATCATCGCGTTTCAGGTGGAGAATGAGTATGGAGCATTTGGGGACAGCATGGCATACAAAGAATTTGTGAAGGAGGTGAGTTAGATCATGAATTTGTCACAAGATTAATTTACAAACCATGTGTATTAGCATTAAATAAATCTAAAAGACCAAATGGCTTAATGCGTGCAATGGTCTGAATTTCAATTGTTTGGGGTAGGTTTGAGTGTCACTTTGTAGGAGGTATTGTACTCGAGTTGGGGCATGAAATGAATAATCTCACATGTACCACTATGAGTTTTGCGGGAAAAATTGATAGTTTTTGATCGATCATAAAATATTACTTTGTAAATTACTTTTTCAATGGTTATTGTTCCACACTAGCATATAAGGATTAATTTTCATCCCTTTTTCATCAATATTACCCCACTTTTTCAAAATGAGAGATTAGGTAGAATAGAAGTGGCCCATTTGATATACATGTAGCATGTAATTACAGTGTAAACAGCTATGTCTTTATCTTGCACTTGAACAATTCAGAGAGGTTGATGACCGAAGTTCATGTGATGGGCTGTTCCATGCCTGCAGTCCTCAGAAGTCAAAGCTACATTTGCACTTTTTAGAACCAACCCTAGGAATATTCAAAATCAGAGAGTGTTTACTGGAGCAGAGGCTATAGTTTGAGCAATGAGGCATGGATAGCAGTGAAATAATATATTCTGATGCCATTTTATGCATATATTTAAAGATGTTTATTGCAACTTTCTAAGTGATGTGTCTCTCAACTGCCAACCAATACAACTGCTTGAGTGAAGGAGGGCCCTGTTATATTGCCCTGCTCTCAACACAATTTTTCTTTATTTTAAAACAGGCTATGGTAACACGAGGTGTGACAGAATTACTGCTTACTTCAGACAGTACCAGAAGACATTTGGAGAGAGGCGGAATACCAGGAGGTAAGATCCGTCTTTAACTAGAATTGTGGATCTCAGCAGGAGAATACTCGAGTGCAACAATTCACAAATCCCTCTTATTTAAGAATTCTTTTCAATAGATTACAGTCAAACTTTTTCATAGTGGCCACCCAAGGGAAACAGAAAAATTGGCCACTATAGACAGATGATATATACATGTATAGCCAGGTTCTATGACATTTTCGTTTAGAGGGAAGCGATTAATGTGGCCACTATAGACAGGTTGCTGCTACCAACAGGTGGTGGCTGAGACCGGCTTCACTGCAGACTCGTAAAAATTTCACTCTGTGTGATGCACATTCATATGCACGCAAACACTGTCGAAAACGCTTAAGACTGTCAACACGCTTAAATGTTGATAGTTAAATATGAATAGTTTTGGGGGAAATATTACAACAAATATTATATATATTTTAGCCCACATGAAGAAAAAAAAATTTATGAAGAGAAATACTAGAGTTGTTTAAAGATTCAGGGATCATTGCACTGTATCTAAAGTGAACTTACAAGCAAGTTAAATGAAATGTCCTAGTATAATACATGTAATTATTCTTTCTCTGTACTTGTGCTGCATTACTTTACGTTGAAAACAGATATTTATAATGCACTCTGCTGTATTTTGTGTTACAGTTTTGATGACTGCAAACTTTCAAGACAACGTGGACAGACATTTCAATGATCTGAAGGTTTTACAGGTAAGTACCTTTAATTAAAAAATTAACAAATTAGCTGAAAATCTAGAGTGATATTACCCATTTAGAGATTATGTGTGTTATATTGTGGTGTTCTTGCCTTTACCAAAAGCATTCTTGACCATTAGACTTCCATAAACGTATTACATCTTTCTCCATCTCTTTCTTTAGGGAGATAATCTTCCGTTGATGACCATGGAGTTCTGGTTTGGCTGGTTTGACCATTATATTGCGGACGGCATCAGTGACTGACCAAATCAATCCTTGACCATTAAAATTCCATCAATACATCATAACTATCTTTATCTCACTGTTTAGGGAGAGAATCTTCCCCTGATGACGATGGAATTTTGGTCGGGCTGGTTTGACCATTGGGGCGAGAAACACCACATTTACAGTGAAAACTGTATTGATGATCTTTTCAAACCCATCCTTTACCATTAAACTTCCATCAACTTATAACATCTCTCACTGTCCAGGGAGATAATCTTCCGCTGATGACGATGGAGTTCTGGTCGGGATGGTTTGACCACTGGGGCGAGAAGCACCATATCTACAGTGACGATGGCATTGGTGATTTGACCAAAGCGATTCTTGACCACAAAGCATCCATCAACTTCTACATGTACCACGGCGGGACTAATTTTGGCTTCATGAACGGAGGAAACATTGAGAATAAGATGTATCGACCGACTATAACAAGCTATGGTATGCATTTTATAATAAAAAATAATGATGATAATGGTGGCTACATGTACTTGTATAGCGCACAGGTCCATCTCATCGGTGCTCATGGCGCTGAAAGTTTTACACTCACTATTATCCGGCTTTACGAGGAATTTCTTCCTGCTGATCCCATTTACTTCACCTGGGTTGAGTGCAGCACAATATGAATGAATTTTTTGCTGAAGGAAATTAACACCATGAGTGGGATTCGAACCTACGACCCTCTGGTTGAAAGACGAGAGTCAGAACCGCTACACCACAACGTTTCCACATGCATTCATAAGCATTCATTGATCAGGCTCTTCTAAAGAAGGTCTCTCGTGTCATATGCATGGTAAATACAGCCCTGCATGGTACAAATGAGCTGGACTGATTGAAAACAAATCTTCGTATTTTGATCATATTGGTTTGCATTACTGTATTTGCATAACAATATTTTAGTAAATAATCTAGGGAGAATAAGTCTTCTAAGTTTCATTGATTCCAACGAATAAATCATGTTAAAAGCAAGTGATAGTTACAGCAAAACAAATGGTATGAGAATATGTTTTACCACTGCTCATAGATTGATGTTTCTCATAATAACTTTTCCCCAAATTGATTTTTACAGAACAGCATAGCTTGATTATTGAACCATCTGGGAAATATTTTGATTAGGTCAAGAACACATTCTTTCTTACTCAAGTGCAAATTGAATACAGGAAAACTTTGTTCAGCTACTCCATTTTGTTTTTATATGACGATCGGCAATTGAGCAATTGATGCCACAGCGGGGAACAGCTACTGTTTTAAAGGAGGCTACATCAACTATTTAGCCTGCTTTCACATGCTGCGCTCAGGACTTTGGAATTGATACAAAATTTTCTCCTTTTTTTTCTTCCAGATTATGATGCACCCATAGCAGAATCCGGTGATCTCACTGGGAAGTTCTTCAAGATCCAAGAAAT
>BQKZ01007270.1:19973-38649 GCA_036244855.1 Temnopleurus reevesii | reverse complement strand
TTTTTTTTACCCTGTAGTATAATAGTATAGTATAATTAATCAAGTATAATTCAGTTGTTATGTTAATAGCCTGTTCGAGAGCTGGGTCGTGTTTCATAACGCTCTTCGTGTGGTACGCACAACTCTACGAACGTCTGGTGACCCTTTCATCCAATGATAACTCCTGTGAAAGGAGCACCATTCGTTCGTACCTCTTTGTGCAGCCTCTTTAAACACAACCTAGGTTTAGACGTGCATGACTTTGAATCTATTAGTAATGCTCCGGTCACATAGGACACCGGAAGCAGCACGATTCACCCCGACTATTTGTTAATTCACAGTTAACTGCCTCAGAACAACGAGTCGGGGTGAATCGTGTTGCTTCCGGGGTCCTATGTGACCACGGCTTAAACAAGCCTACTGGGTTCGATCCTCGGCCGGGTCATACCAAAGAAAAAATGGGACCATCTGCCTTCTTGCCAGGCGCTCGGCATGTAAGAAAGGAGAAGGGTAATAATATCTATGTTATGCAGGGCCCACTGGAAGAGCAGCTAACTTACAGCTGAATGTGGCTTCCCTGGGTAAATAAGACATTATTATTATTATTATTATTATTATTATTATTATTATTATTATTATTATTATTATTATTATTATTATTATTATAAGAGCAACCTTCTCTGATTTTCATAAATGTGACATGTTGGAATGAAATGCTTGGAATGAAATCATTTAAACACATTAGCAAAATCATTCAAAACAGCGCCATTCTTTTTTAAAACACAATGCTAGTATTTTATACGCATTCAACATGTCGTAACTACATCTTTCATGACCAGTTGCTTTCTCTAAATTTCCTTGAATATATAAAAGAGTAATGCGACTACTCTATATACAGATATAATGCCATAAAGTATCGTTTTACATTCAATTTTTGCTTCTATTATTATCATTGTCAATTTCTTCTTTCTGGCGAACGTCCATTAGAGTTTCGGCTTCCTTTTATATGATCATTTTAAAGTGGATTTCTGAAATTGATGGACGGAAGTTTGTGGATGGTCGAAACTGGTCTGCGCATATCTTTAAATGCGCACATCAGAAGCGCACTCGTTTTTGGCCATCCACGAGCCTCCGTCCGAGTGCGCTTCTGATGTGTGCATTTAATAATGCGAAGTTCAGTTGCGCACATGTCATTTGATGCTCACTCGTTTTCCACAGTTCACAATCCTTCGTCCACCAATTTCGAAACCCTCCTTATAATATTTGAGTGTAGGTGGCAGACTTTCCATTTCATGTCCTCGGAATCGAGATGGAAAGTGAGAGCAATGGATTACGTTTGTGACATCTCACAAAAAGTGTGATTTCCAAAGTTAAATTCATTTTTCTCATCCCTATGATTTCTATAATCGTAACTCTGCTTGAAGAAATATGCTTGAATAATTAATTTAAACTTACGCTATGTACATTTACGTAATTTGATTGTTGTACCATTGTCTTTCTTAAAATTGCCCACTGAATTATGATAACAATGATAATAATGATAATAATAATAATAATGACAATAATAATAGGGAAACTAATAATAATAATGATGATACTAATAATAATGGCACAGATTAAGAATTAAAGGTGCAACATTTAAAATAAAGGTACAAACAAATGCAACGCTAAGAGCATCTTTTTGGGTGCAATATTACACCTTTTTAGTGAACATCGAATCGTAAAAGATATGATTTTGCATTCTACAGTGGGCTCAGTGTTTCTACCCTTTATGTATATATTTGTTGCTTTGATCTAAATGTTGATCAAAGGAGTGCAATAATACACACTTTCCGCAGATTGCACATTTTTGGGGCAATTGCATTTTTTTAAATGTTACAGGCCCCTGAAGTAATTTCAATATAGTACTATATAAAAAAAGCTCTCTATTCTGGTTATGCAAGATCCGGTTTCAAGTTAGTGCTTGGCCGGCTTGACTTACTTAAGGCTTTAGTTTCTTTCATTTCTGTATTCTTCTTTTGATGTACACTATAAAGCGCTCTGGAACCATGTACTTGTGTAAATAATAATTTAATAATAATTTATGCTTATATAGCGCATAATACAAGGGTCTCTATGTGTGTATTGAGCGATATAAAAGAATTTGTATTGTATTGTATAGGAATTGAAAGATTTGCTGTATCATTTGTACTTCATAGGCCACTACTAGGGAGTTAAAAGGTTACGGATTATGAAATAAAAATAAAATCATAAAAAGGCAACGGCACAAATTCTAAAAAAATTTTTTCTAAAGACCGACTTACACCTTGTGTGTTAAGCCTGCGTCGGCCCAGAGTTGTTTAGTACGAAAAAAAACAGGTGCGACACTTGTTATATGTTTCTTCACCGATTGAGGGAGAGGAAAATTTGTCCGTGTTTTCACGAAGTGACGGGAGCCAATCTAGCCAAAGGGTATTGTTGCATGAAGACAAAGAAATCCCGACATAGCGCCAATTCAACGGGCATCCTATCGGACAATGTGTTAATTCTATAGAAGGGCACGTTTGAATGGATTTGTAACTCATTTTGTGTAACAATAGACTCTGGCTCCCGGCACTTCGTGAAAACACGGACGATTTTTTTTGTGTGTAAAAAATCTAGCCGCTATTTTGAATGCCTGAATAAAAATTGTTTATTTTGTCAAAAATTCCTTGTCCCTTCTGCTCAGCGTGATGGGTTCTGGTTTGCCTTCTTCCGGTGATTAACGAAACCTTTCTACTCAGTCTGCTCACACTTCCAGCAACCACGCACAATTACACACACCAGCACGCACGAACGCGCCCACATCCACAACACACCCACCCACACGCTTCGATGTTGCTGTAAGCATTGACCATTTTGTAAGAAGCTACAATTGAAAATTAAGCTCTATGGTGACACTGAAGAACACGATATAAACCATTTCCGTAAAATTAGGTCGATCACCAATTCAATGCTCCTGTGTAATGCTATTAAAATTGGAACCGGCTTGTTATTGTTGTGTCCGCACAGGTCAACACACAACGTACAGCTATATTGTCCATGTCCTACTTTATTTTGCGGAAATCGTTTATATCGTGCTTTTTCTACTCAGTCTGATCATACTTCCAGCAACCAAGCACAATTACACACCTGCACGCACGGACGCACCCACATCCACAACAAACCCACCCACTCGACTCACACGCCTCGATTCATTAGGGTTCAAATGTGAATGAAAACGGTGTTGCTGTAAGCATTGACCACTTTGTAAAAAACTACAAGTGAAAATAAAGCTCTATGGTGACTTTCCTTGTTGATGAATAATATTTGTGACTGATAAAGCTGTGAATATTTGATCAAACTCTGTTTGTAACACGATATAAACTATTTCCGTAAAATAAAGATGGTCACAGACAATACAACCAACGGTACGCCGTATATTCAATTGTGCGGACACAACAATCACAAGCCGGTTCCGATTTGAATAATACAAAGGAACATTCAATTCGCGTTCGACTTCAGTTTTTGGAAAAAAGTTTATATCGTGCTATATGTGGATGAAAACGATGATGCAGTCAAGCCCCAGTCACAGAAAAGCTCGGAAGCAACATGATTCAACACAACTCTTTGTTCACTTTAGAATTAACTGTCTCCAAACAAAGAGCCGTGCTGAATCGTGTTGCTTCTGGGCTTCTATGTGACTGGGACCTACGGACAAGTGAAAATAAAGCTGTATGGTGACACCGGATATAGAATAGGACTTGTAAATGAGCAATATTGCTGGCTTTTCTTCCGGACAAAAATATGTGTTTCTTCATTTGTATGTTTACAGCTTCGATAATTGTCAGCTCATCAACAGGAATTAGACATATTTCTCCTTTTTTTCTTCTTCTTACTATTTGTAATATTTTTGTTTGTTTTTGCTTCAATTTCTGGAAATTCATTTCGCCCCCGATCAAGTTCCATTCTGGATAAGATCCTAGTTTATCTTTTTAAAAGAAGAGTGCACCCCAAAGATTTTTTTTCAAACAGGAGCAAGAAATAAACAGATGAATAGAACAAAACCAAATTAGAACAATTAGACAATATAAGATTATTAGTTATTAATGTATTCAATATTCAAACAAATTCGCGTTTGGTGACGTCATATGCATAAATGACTATTTATTATAATCATATTAATGTTATAAAATGTTACTCTTTCCCCACAAACAGATTTTCCTTAACATTTTAAATGTCCATGATAAATATGAAGATCCCCTTTTTTGCATGGCTACATCAATACAAATTTTGTATCTTTCCGTAGAAATGATGAATTTTCCACAGCCAATATACACAAAATAATGATAAGATAATAATAAAATATCTGAACATTTTCGCTGATGAGCTCATTTTTTTAAATCATCAAAAATTCACAACTTTCTTATTACTTGTCCAATTTTCCTCAATTTGTTTTGTTCTGCTCACCAATTAAAAAAACATTATTCTGGGATAGAAAAAGAAACGATTTGTCGGTTGATGTCCCCAACCTATTTTCCTGCTCGAAAATCCTATTTTCCCCGCCTAGCATTCATACTATGTCCTCAGAATCCTTTTTTTTCATGGCTGTTTAATTTATTTTTCATTATTTTCACTTCTTCACTGAAAATCAGCTTCTAACTGTCTAACAGGCTTCTCATCAATTATTGACAATATTAAAAATACAATACAATTAAATGGTCCTACTAATGTTTTTTTTTGTGTTTTTATCTATTTGAATATGGAATAAAATTTGAATGGAATTGGATTGAATAAAACAATGTTTTAATTTTGTAATGAATTCAAGCGTAGTGGTTCTAATTTCCACCGCTCAACTAGTAGGTAAGCGGTTCGAATCCCACCCATCAGGAAGGAATTTATCTACATTGTGCTGCAATCTACCTAGATGTTTAAGTTTGGTACCTGGTAGTCTATGAAGATGGGAGACTGACGTTGTGGCAATTACCTTTGGAGCTAAGGTAACGCACAATGTGCAGTTGTTAATGTAATATATCGTTTGACCGGGGTAATAATACCATTAGAGCGTATGGGGGAAAAGCGCTAGAAGAAATTATATTATTATTATTATTACTAGTTATCAGATATACTCATCTAAGAAGAAACACATTTTTGTTTACCATTGCTTTATGACTAAAAACGTCTGTCCGGCATTCATGACGCGCTGTAAACGCTAAAAACCCGCGGAGGATTTAGGCTTGACCGACGTTGAATGCGTCGGTCCAGCGCTCGACGTTCAAACGTGTTAAGGCCGCATCACACCTTTGCTTTTTTAGCCTGTGTCGATCGAGCGTTTTTTTTTAGATTAAAATCGCTCCATGGACACAGAATTATCAGAGTATACGCTAATCACTCGTTGGAATGACGTTTGACTTGCGCTCAATAAACGTACACCGAACGTCGGTCCACCGTATGACCTGCGAATTTGTGCACCAAGGGAGCGGGGTTTTTTCACAAATATTCGGCCGACGCAGGCTAAAAACACACAGGTGTGAGTTAGCCTTAAGGGGAACTTCACCCTGACGTTAATGTAATGTCAGTAATGAAGAAAAAGAAGATGAACAAACTGAAAAATTGAGCAAAATTAGATAATCCGTTAAAAAGTGANACAAAATGAGATCTTTGGCGTTTGGCAAAAAAAGGAAAGGAAAGGATGTAGTTTAGAGGCGTGTATCATTCAATTCTGACTATTTACCAGTGTTTACGCCAGAAGAAGAAGAGAGTAAGAGGGTCGCCATCTTAACGTCTCCACCCGAAAAACGGTATGCGACCTGGTTTCGAACCCACAGGAAGGAACAAACCCAAGTCTATATGACTGTCCCGAACAGATGGGGTCTGCATTCTGCACTAGTTTCAAATCGGGAGGGTACAACGTTGTACCCTTCGTACCAGCTTCCATCACATGGGATTAATTTTGAACCTCATAGGGTATAATGAGGATGCCGGCGGGATGCCGGGGTTCAAATTAGTGACTTTGCGTGATTTTGGACCCTAACTGTACCCTAATTTCTCAGTGTGTATGCCCTCAGAATCTTTATTTATTCATATCTGTTTAATTTATTTTTCATTATTTTCACTTCCTCACTGAAAATCAGCTTCTAACTGTTAACAGGCTTCTCACCAATTATTGACAATATTTAAAACAATTAAACGGTCCTACTGATTTTTTTTTTTAATTTTGTAATGAATTCAAGCGTAGTGGTTCTGATTTCCACCGCTCAACTAAAATAGGCGGTTCGAATCCCATCCATCAGCAAGGAATTTATCTACATTGTGCTGCAATTTACCTAGGTGTTTAAGTTGGTACCTGGTAGTATATAAAGATGGGAGGCTGACGTTGTGACAATTACCTTTGGAGCTAAGGTAACGCACAATGTGCGGTTGTTAATGTAATATATCGTTTGACCGGGGTAATAATAATTTTAGAGCGCTTTGGGCATTATGGGGGAAATGCGCCATATAAGAAATAACATTATAATTATTGCTTTTATATGTGATTTTATGTGTATTCAGTGTATTAATCTAAGAAGAAACTTTGATTAAAGTTACTTTATGATTAAAATCATTTTTATAAAAAAAAAATATTATTATAAACACGTCTGCCCGGCATTCATGACGCTCTGTGAACGTTAAAACGCCGCGGACGAATTACGCTCGACCGACGGCGTTAAATGACGTGTTAAGGCTGACTCACACCTTTGCGTTTTTAGCCTGCGTCGGTGGAGCGTTTATTGAAAATGAAAAAGCGCTACCTGGAGGCACAGTATACGCTGATCAGACGGTGGAACGACGCTCCGCGTGCGGTCAAGGAGCGTACGCCAAACGTTGGTCCACCGTATGATCTGCGTATTTGTGCGCCAAGGGAGCGGTTTTTTTTTTTTTACAAACGCTCCGCCGACGCAGGCTAAAACACACAGGTGTGAGTTAGCCTTAGGGGGAACTTCACCCTGATATTGATGTAATGTTAGTTATGAAAAAAGGGAGATGAACAAACTGAAAAAATTGAGCAAAATTAGATAATCCGTTAAAAAGTGAGGAATTTTCAAAAATTGCATTTCTCCAAATAATGGGCATCCTTCAATCGGCAATTTTGGCATCATTTCTGACATACATAAAGAACTCCTCCTCATATTTGAATATATTTTCTGCCTGTATGTTGCCAACTCAAGGAGCCCATGAGGGGTGGAAATAAAACTCTGAAAATTCATAATTTTAAATGGATCATCCGATTTTGCTCATTTTTTTTTTTACAGTTTGATCATTGTATTTTCTCCATCCACCGACAGTACACTATAGTGTGGATTCAATTCCTCTTTAAGTAAGATAAGTTAAATGAAAAGAAATATACTTTTTCCATCACAAACTTGAACTTTTGGACACAATATTTTAGATGGAAATTTATTATTTTGAAAAAGAGTGCCACTTTTCCAAACTTTCAAATATGAATTTAACATGAGCTTCAGAGTGTAGGCATATAGGGCCAATGCCCTCAGAATATCAATTAAATAGGAAGCGTTACACACAAATATGTACGTCAGTTTCCAATAATTAAACAAAATCAATATCATCGACGCTATTTAAAGACAGCATTTGTCTGAAACAACACCCCATTTACACCATCATGTCCCCAAATCACGACGAATATTATACGCACGCACTCACCATTGCAGTTAACGCATACTAATTGCAGGTTGGTGGAAGTGTGAATGGGCCATTGTCTGCAGCATTGAGTGTCCAAGTCACGGCTTAATGCAATAAAAACATCCCAGAAAAGCGCGCGAGAACGTGCTTTAGTTTGGGCGGAATACACGTCGTGACTTGGGTTGTAATATTGTTTTTTTTAAATATATATGGTATGTATTTTACCCCCGTAAACGTCTATATTTTGTGTTACCTGTCCGTTTTCTTTCTAAATTCGTAGGTATGTGTAGGCCGGACACTCAGAATAATTAGCAACGTCAATGATAATATGAAGTGCTATAGAAAAAGGATATTAAGTAAATTATAATGAAATGGATTTGCATAAGACAAAAGAAATCAACGGTGGGTGGTGTTTTTTATATTTTCAATAATCATTAATCAAATTAGTGCGTATAATGATGTCACAATAGAATAAATATTGGAGTAGAAAGTGGATATATTGTAAGAAAAGTGTAAAACTTTCTCACAATTCTGTAAGACTTACTTCAAGTTTAATCAAGGAGCTCAGATCTTGCTGATCGTGTCTTAATCTCATATGGCTTCCAAAATGTTCCACAAGCATTGTAAATACCCAAGTGCGTCATGGCTCTGCAGTAAGCTTAAATTCTGCGGCATTTTTGGTGAGTTCATTTCTTTTCAATTATCTCAAAAGTGGGACAATTTTTTCTCTTTGCTTTTGTTTTCTGATTTATTTCTATTATTATTGTCACTTTTATCATCATTATTATTAACATTATTAATATTAATAATTGATCGAATTACTCCTTTAGAGTGAAAATGCTTACTATTTTAGAACGAGTGATGAATTCTCAAATTTAAGGAGGTGACAAGTTATGCGATAGAGGGCGCTTTAGATATAAAGGCCGAGCTACTTTATGAGCTGCAGTAGAAAAAGAAAAGAAAAGAGCTACTATTACTATCATAATGTAGTTTTTCAATTCTAAATTAGAGCATGTTAATTTTGTTTGAATAAAATCGACCAAGAAATGGTTGAATTATCGCGAAACAAATATGATTTCATGCATCGCTTTCTTCAACGGTAAATCGTTGCATCGTCTCACGTGCAAAGTGGATGAGAATTCGCTCTTCACACACAATACCACCGGAAACTCCATTTACTTTTCATCTAGTGCTCCGTAGGAATAACGGCTGAATGGCATTTTCAAAGTAAAATAATCCAGAATACGTGCGATTTTTTTTCCTTATTTCGCACATTTATATACTTATACATATTAAGCAAATATGAATACATCAGCATATTTCACACCAATATCTGCATCCTGACCATTACTAACTGAACCTTTAAACTCTGCTCAAAAAGTTTGGAAAGCGGCAAAATCTGTGATGGATTAATGGAAGTATTATGTTTAAAATGTGTATTATTTGTATGGTTTGGTTTGGTTTGTGAGCTAATTGATAGACCAAAGGCCTGTAACATATAAGACGTGCGATAGAAAGTAAATTCGTCCGTGTTTTCACGAAGTGACGGGAGCCAATGGGTATTGTTACACGAAATGAGTTACAAATCCACTAATACGTATTCTTCCTTATCATTAACACGTTGTTCGACAGAGTGCCCATTAAATTGGCGCTATGTCGGGATTTTTTGTTTAATGCCACCATACACTTCGTGAAAATACGGAAGATTTGTAGGGATTGATTTGGTGTGTGAGCTAATTGATATACCATTGGCTTGTAACATAAAATACGCAATTAAACTTTACGATAGAGAGTAAACGGTTCATCTGATTAAATCATTATTTTCATTAATTATCATTTTAGTAGACTCTCCTTTAAATAACATTATTGTTATTGTTAATGTCAGATGGTCAAAATTTTAGCACGTACGTATGATGTACCGTGCAATTCATAAACTTTTCCCAACCTACCTCAGGAATGTATTAAATTATAGAGATAATGTTGATTGTACAAGATCCTCCCATAAACTAACCCTCTTTAAACCAAAAACAAATTATTGCAAAAATAATCCCTTTCTTATCGTGGTGACAAACTTTGAAATGTTTTAGACTATCCCATCTCCATCAATCGATATTTTCAAACGATGTTTTAATATTTTTACTCAATCAAATGATACAACTTCTCATCTGAATATTGTATACTCAAATTACCCTTGTGGAGGCGCCGTGGTGTAGTGGTCATGACTCTCGCCTTTCAACCAGAGGGTCGTAGGTTCGGGCCCCACACATTGCGTTAATTTCCTTCAGTAAGGGATTCATCCACATTGTGCTGCACTCAACCCAGGTGAGGTGAATGGGTACCTGGTAGGAATAGTTATTCCTTGAAACGCCAAGAGTGCTGTACTGGTGGCTGCCGGGCCGTAGCCACGGTAATAATAGGGACCTTTAGCATACAAGACGGGAGTGCCGATCACAACGTTAGCTCTATAGGGTCCATTGAAGAAGTAGCGTTGTGCGGGTGCACCCTTCTGGAACGGACCTTAGAGCTAACGTTGTGATCGGCCCTACCGTCTTGTATGCTAAAGGTCCCTAATGCTGCAATTGTAGAGCGCTTAGGGAATTCTCATGAATTGATAAGCGCTACATAAAAGCCGTTCATTGTTATTATTATTTTTTGCATTTCTCACCCCCCCCCCCCCCCCCCCCCCCTCCCCCATACGGCTGTGCATTTTGTTTTCTCTATAAGTTTTTAGATATGTCATATTTTTGTACTGATTTTCAAAATGTATTTAGTGTATTTTTTTTATGTGAATATTATGTTTGTGTATAAATGTTGTTTATGTATTTTTCAATGTGGTCTATACCCGTTTGAAAACCAGGCGCCGGCTGAACAGGGCGATCCAACCCACAAGTGGTGAATAAATAAATAAAATAAGTAAAATAAAATGTTGTTTCTATCAGGAATGATGCTGTGCAGCTTCGAATGCTTGGTCAAACCAGTGACGTCAGGTCTGACGTCAGTGCCATGTGCGCCTAGTTCCGCAGGTGGAATTTTACCGACCATCGGTGAAGCACGAAATTTGGTTGTAAACATTCTGAATGTGAGTGCAATAATTTGATTCGATTTAAAAAATAATAATTAGAAATGTAACAATTCTATTGAAATTATTGTAAAAATCAATTGAATAATATGGCATTTACTAGGGCATGTTTGCGATTGTCTCTGCTCATTATAGTATTTTTTTCCTTTAACTGTACTACATGCAATCGTATCGAATAACAGATTAGATTATAGTCAATTTGGAGCAAAATTTTGTTTATTTATCTATTTGTTTTTTTTTACTTGAGTAGAGTTGCCCAGTCAGTGATCACAGCACTGTTTCTCCCAGGGGCCCTACAACAGAAAAAACACAAGAAAAGTACAAAAGTAGATATGCATACATAGAAATAAAAAGTTGCAAAAATTAAATCAAACTAATGACATGCATTTTGGGAATTAGCTTTAACAGAATACCTAAAATGTTTAACAAATTATGAGATCGTCTGTGAATTTTTAACATCATTTAGTAAACTATTGTCTTGCTTGTCAGTCATGACATTTCTCCAAGTCAAATTTAAATATCATTCATTAGGATCCTATATACCGCCTCAAAATGTGACAAGACAGAAAGCTATTTTCCTTCTCTTGAAAACTTGTTTGTTATGTGAGTCGTTATCAAATCCAAAATAATTTTTTTTTGTGCATAAAAACAACGCAGATGTGACTTTATAATAATTTCAAATCTTAATTAGTCTTTGATATTGTGTTCGAAATGGTTGCAGTAGAATCATATTTTGTTTTAATGAAGCTATTTTGAAGGCTTAAATGAAGCTGTTTATTTGTCAAATCTCTATGTCCTCCCCTGCATTCAGTAAATGACTAGAATAGGGAAGTTAATTGGGAAGAATGACGGGAAAAATGAGAAGAATGGGAAACCCAAAGAAAAATATGACACCAACACGGAACATGCAAGATTCAAGGGTCTCGAAACATTAAAGGGGATTGAAACCCAAAAAATATATTGACTTATTCCAGTAGGTGTAATATTTATTGATTTAATGGAATATTTCATTGTACAAGAAAAAACAGCACAAGAAGATACATTTTCATTTTCTGAGCCAAGATTTCGTCTGCTAGCAATACACTGGGGGCTACCATTTTGTTATTTGGTACGAGAAAGTATTTTGTTTCCCCCGAGTAGAACGTCTTTGATCGAAATATAAGCTTAGAATTTGAATGAAAATATACCTTACATATGGTCATATATTTCAATATCTTAAAACTGGTCTGGATTTATTTTTATGAAGAAAGTTTTGTTCATTAGAATTGTGTTTTATTGGCATGGGCGTGACGTTTTTGCGGAGTAGAGTCCAAGTTTCCTTGGAACAAAACAAATGAAAGAAAGGAATCTGTATTATCGGTTGGCTATTCAAACCATTGTAAATCATTTTCTATAGCGTTATACAATCAGATGACGACCAGAACAAAAACAAAAATCTGCGGTACAGAGTGGCCTTTTAAAGTCATGCATTCGTGTTTATATAGAGTCTTTGGCAAAACGCTACGTTTTCACCTGTATTTAAATAATAAAATTCAATACCTGGAAGGCTTGCTGAATAAAGGAAATCTGTTATGTCAGGCAAGTCCACTAAAAGCACATTTCGTTAGTATAAACAGATGATTTGAAGACTGAATTGTTTTTATAAGTCGAACAAAAATATTGGACACTTATCACGCATTTTTCCCAACATAACTTATTTTATATTTGCCAAAGATTGAACTGTTTTACAGTCTACTGAACATTTTCCTTGCCAAAGAAAATGATATCAATGGAGCACCTCGAAATATCTGTTCAGAACAAAATGGCAGCCCCCTTGTAATGTGATAGCAGACGAAAACCTGTTCTAAAATATCGTAAAATTTACACTTTTCTGAATTTATTTTAGAGCTTGATCCAGTCTGATTAGTAGTGGTATATGATACCTTTCTTATAGGTGTATATTATCCTCTAGGATTCATTCTTCTTTAAGCTTTCTAATCGATCGTATGATTAATATCATTCGCAAGCCTATAGGAAATCGTGTACAAACGTTTGTGATTGATTGCAAACTTGTTTTATGTTACAGGCCCCAGAACCCTTCTCGACGACAATACAGTATTAGCTTGTCATGATTAGAAAATAAAGTAAATAAAAACAAGCACACGGGTGTTGTTTCCCCACCATATGAAATAATTTGGAAACGACTTTAAAGGGGAACTATACTCAGACATTAAATTGCTATAACTAAATGAAGGAAAATAAGATAAACAAACTGTGAAAATTTGAGCAAAATCGGATAATCCATTCAAAAGTTATGAATTTAAAAATTTTGATTAACACCCCTCATGGGATCCTTAAATTGGCAAACGCACAGGCACAAAATGGCTGCCAACATGGAGAACTCTCCATTCACTTTGTACACAAAATTTCACATTTTCCTACTTTTCCAGAAAAGTAGACAACATTTTGTTTCTTCAGTTAAATATATTATAGCCACATCAATTCTGCAATCATTCAAGAAAAAACGGGGTGGGTTCCTCATTTGAAATATGATATTGATCCATTTTCAATAAATTTATATACAAAGTGAATGANTCTATGTGGTATATCGCCCGTTCCACCCGAAGTAGGCCTTAACGCGTCCAGCTTCCAGTGGCTTAACGTAAGTGATTTTCTCTCTTTCTCTCTCACTCTCTCCCTCTTTCTCTCTCTCTCTCTCCTCATTTTTTTTCTTCATATAACACGATATAATTTATTTCCGAAAAATTAAGTCAAACGCCAATTCAAAGCTCCTTTGTATAATGCTATTCAAATCGGAACCTTAAATCTCTTCAGACAAGAAGTGCAGACCATCTAACTCCGCTAGAGGAAACAATTACCAACCTGTACGTAATACACTTTGAAGTGGACTGTACAATGACAAGAAGAAGAAGAAGAAGAAGAAGAAGAAGAAGAAGAAGAAGAAGAAGAAGAAGAAGAAGGAACCGGCTCGTTATTGCTGTGTCCGCACAGTCCTATACACCGCGTTTGGCTCTATTGTCCATGACCGACTTTATTTTGCGGAAATAATTCATATCCTGTTCATAATAACACATCTCTATGGACTTGAATCTGGTTTTGTGCAACAATGCCCTTTGGCTACCATCACTTTGTGAGGAGACGGGAAAAATGTTTGTTTTGTGTGTTATAGAGCCATAGTGAATGCTTGAATTGACAGTTGTTTACTTTTACTAACCTAAGCACAACATAACCTTGTCTCAGGAATAAAGTTTTATCAGAATGGAGGATCGATTTTTTGCTGTGTTTTACTGTTAAGGATTTTCAAATTTAAATTGAGCATTCATGATGTTTTAATTTATTTGTGTATTGTGCAATATATCTGTTAATGTCCATCAATGAGGCTTTGCATGCCTCAGTGTAACAGTGAAGAACTTTTTCTATTTATAGTTGTACATGTTTTCATTGACTGTGATACATTTGTCATTTTACTATTGCAAACGTTTTGATGGCTGAATAGATAATAATGATAATATTAACAATAAGTTGTCATTGGACCCCATTGGAAATAAGCCTTCGGCTTTCATGGGTTATCCTTGTCACGGTATCGTATATGTTATATCTGACAAATAAAATCAAATCAAATCAAATCAAATCATTCTAAGGATAAATCCTGTATGGTAAATAACAGACGCGTAGCCAGGGGTGGTGGAGGGGCGCCCCTGTACATGTTAAAAAGATTAAAAGTGGTGATGAAGGCCCCTATAAAAATAAACTGAAAAGGGCATAGAACACGGAGGAATGAAAGCGTGTACGCCCCCACCGGCCCCATTCAATTGCAATCCTGTCGGCGGGCCCGACTATAGTGTACCGACAAAGCATATTATCGTATTATGCAAACCCTTTGTATTGTTTTGTTCTTATAGATCACAAGTCATACTGAATTCGAGAGATATATCAACGTAACCGCCTTCTTTGAGAATAGCGTTGCCAATTTGATGAAGGAACAAGAAAATGCTTCATTCAACCAGACACTGGTATCACTGAAGAGTACACTCTACAATCTCAGGGAATTATTTAATCGTACAATTCTAAAATGCTGGGTGAGTAATATTTTCAGGGGGTGTTGTTCAAANACTTCACCCTGACGTTAATGTAATGTCAGTAATGAAGAAAAAGAAGATGAACAAACTGAAAAATTGAGCAAAATTAGATAATCCGTTAAAAAGTGATGAATTTTCAAAAATTGCATTTCTCCAAATAATGGGCATCCTTCAATCGGCAATTTTGGCATCATTTCTGATGACATACATAAAGAACTCCTCCTCATATTTGAAGATATTTTCTGCCTGTATGATGCCAACTCAAGGAGTCCATGAGGGGTGGAAATATGACTGTGAAAATTCATAACTTTTGAATGGATTATCCGATTTTGCTCAAATTTTCACCGTTTGTTCATCTTATTTTTCTTAATTTAATGATAGCAATTTAATCTTTGAGTGTAGTTCCCCTTTAAGAATGATTGGTAGCCGTTCTTATGTGCCCAATGATACCCGATATCACTCGTGTTCATAGCTGATAGAGAATTTACGTATCTCATGAAGATAACCTGGATATAGTTTTGAAGAAAATATATTTTGTGGAGAAAGTGATTACATTCTTGTTAGATTTTACTCAAGCCTAAAAAAAAAAAACATAAAATAATCGATTGCACATATCTCTCTTCTTGATTTCGGGGATGTTGTTCAAAAGTGTGCCAATCGAAATCATTGCGTCATGCGCATCTTGTTAAATGCGCATACCGTGCACAAATGATAGTGCGCGTTATAATTTGCAAAGTTGCAGTTGATTTGCAGTTGATTTTGAACAACAAAAAGTGAAAATATGGAGGTTTCGATTTCATTCGTCAAAGTCAGAGTCGACGGGAAGTAGTACGTAATAGTTTTGCGCGTCTACGTGTGCATCTTGTTGTGACATAACAATGAGCAGACGGGCAAAATTAATATGTTCTATACATCCGGGGGGTCATTTCATAAAAATTAGTCAGTGCAGCAAGAGCGGATTCTCCGACAGTTGCTATAACAACAGTCAGCGACAGTGGTTTTAAGCCAATCAGAATCAAGGATTTCAATTTAATTTGTCTCCGCTGACTAATTTTGTTTCTGACCAAGTTTCATGAAATGCCCCCCCCCCCCGGTCGACGTGCCCATCGTCACAGTTGACTAAAATTGAAAACACCATAACATTACCCCTCCCCTCTTAATTTCCCTCTTATCAGCTTGATATGTGTACTTCTCTGACGTCATATAAAGCCCTGCCTCTATGTGGTATATCGCCCGTTCCACCCGAAGTAGGCCTTAACGCGTCCAGCTTCCAGTGGCTTAACGTAAGTGATTTTCTCTCTCTCTCTCTCTCTCTCTCTCTCTCTCTCTCTCTCTCTCTCTCTCTCTATCTATATCTCTCTCTCATTTTTTTCATATAACACGATATAATTTAGTTCCGAAAAATCAATTCGAACGCCAATTCAATTCTCCCTTGTATAAACCTATATTAAAATCGGAACCTGCTCGTTATTGCTGTGTCCGCACAGTCCTATACACCGCGTTTGGCTCTATTGTCCATGACCGACTTTATTTTGCGGAAATACTTTATATCCTGTTCAGAATAACACATATCTATGAACCTGAATCTGGTTTTGTGCAACAATACCCTTTGGCTACCATCACTTTGTGAAAACAGGGACGATTTCTTTGCAAGACGGGAAAAGGGTTTGTTTTGTGTGCTATATAGATAGCGAATGCTTGAATTGACAGTTGTTTACTTTTACTAACCTAAGCCAAACATAACCTTATCTCAGGAATATAGTTTTACTAGATTGGAGAATCGATTTTTTTTGCTGTGTTTTACTGTTAAGGATTTTCAAATTTAATTTGAGCATTCATGATGTTTTAATTTATTTGTGTATTGTGCAATATTTCTGTTAATGTCCATCAATATGGCTTTGCATGCCTCAGCGTAACAGTGAAGAACTTCACTTTTGCAAACCCTGGCCCATGGATGGGCATTCACAATTTTCTTGCCGTATTCTCTTCCCTTCTCTCCTCTTTCCACTTTTTCTTTTTATAGTTGTACATGTTTTCATTTACGGTGATACATTTGCCATTTTACTATTGCAAACGTTTTGATGGCTGAATAGATAATAATGATAATATTAGCAATAAGTTGTCATGCTAAGGATAAATATTGTATAGTAAATAAGAGACGCGAAGCCAGGGGTGGCGGAGGGACGCCCCTGTACATGTGAAAAAAAATTAAAAGTGGTGGTGAAGGCCCCTATAAAAATAAAACTGAAAAGGGCATAGAACACGGAGGAATGAAAGCGTTTACGCCCCGCCGGCCCCATTCAATTGCAATCCTGTCGGCGGGCCCGACTATAGTGTACCGACAAAGCATATTATCGTATTATGCAAACCCTTTGTATTGTTTTGTTCTTATAGATCACAAGTCATACTGAATTCGAGAGATATATCAACGTAACCGCCTTCTTTGAGAATAGCGTTGCCAATTTGATGAAGGAACAAGAAAATGCTTCATTCAACCAGACACTGGTATCACTGAAGAGTACACTCTACTATCTCAGGGAATTATTTAATCGTACAATTCTAAAATGCTGGGTGAGTAATATTTTCAGGGGGTGTTGTTCAAAATCAACTGCAAATCAACTGCCCCTTTGCAAATTGTCAACGCGAATTTTCATTCGCGCATGGTATGCGCATTTAAGAAGATGCGCGTGAAACAATGATTTTCATTTGGCACATTCTGATCAACTGCAGCTTGCGATCATTTGCAACTTTTTAACAACATCCTCTAACCATTTTGATATTATCACTTTTATCACGTTGTTACAACGTTTTAAATCAGCCACTGTGCCCCCCCCCCTTAAATCAAAGTGGAATATTTGTTGGAGAAAACGAGTAAGGGCCTTTTTATTCAGCATTTTTATCAGCTCACCTTGGGGAGATTAAGACCCCTCCCCCCTCCTTTTTTGTTTTTGTTTTTGTTTTGCTTTTTTTTGCTTTTTCTATTTCGCTTGCCAGCTCTCTGGCGGAATGAAATATACAAGTAACTTATTATAACATCGTGCTCTCTATAATTTTCTCTTTTTTTTTGCAGTGCCAACCCGCAAACGCTCAGCCGGAAGTGACGTTTGATTCGAACCATACATCAACCAGGACTTGTTCCATCTTTAATAGTCTACGGGAATTCCTGACCAAGGCTCAAGATAGGTTTGCCCAAAATGCAGTCAATGATATTCGTTCTACTTGCTCCTCGAATGCCACAGTATAGGAGGATACCAGAAGATTCCTCTCATCGTGTGTTCGCACATGACCACTGAGCCTCAAAATACGTTTCATTCCGATGTCATGGGGGTGTTGTTCAAAATCAACTGCAAATGAACTGTAACTTTGCAAATTGTATCGCGCATTTTCATTCGCGCACGGTATGTGCATCTAACAAGACGCGCATGAATTAATGATTTTGATTGGTGCGTTCCGATCAATTGCAACTTGCGATAAATTGCAACTTTTAAACAACACCGCCATAGGCGATTAGTTCCGGCAGTTAATTTGACCAAATTTACATGAACATTAATTTTATCCATCAACTTTGTCCGCATCCTATGAGCTAATATCGTTCTTTGATGTTATTCCTGCTTTGAAGATCAATATTTTGTTTGTCAAATGCTTTGTATGGTGCTGAGGTATATGATGGGGTCACATTAATTCGTATACTTTTTCTAAAGCATTTTCGGATCGCGGTACTTAGCAAAATATATCTCTTAAAATACAAAATTATTTTCTAAAATCTTGGCACGAAATGAAACTAGATATTTTAGGCTTCAAATATTTCTAAAAATAAAATTAATTCACGAAAGAATCACGGAGATATCGCGATATCAAAATT
>BQKZ01007270.1:0-10804 GCA_036244855.1 Temnopleurus reevesii | reverse complement strand
CTAATTGATGAGTGAAATTTTGGGCCAACACTGATTTATGGAATAAATAATGAATTAATAGGTCACGTAGAAACTGTTGAAAGCTGCTGAAAGTTGCTGAAAGCTAAATATCTTTTGATTTTTAAAAGAGTTGATGTTTCGATTTTAGCTATGTTTAATTTTCACATGTCAAAATATAAGCAACAAGATCTTTAATGATCCCAAAACATTGTGCTATCCGCGTCATCTTGGTGAAAAAAAATCACCAACAGGAGATATATGGACATGCTAACAAATTATTTTTATTAATTCCCTTTTCTATCCCCTTTCGCTTCTTCGGGGATATTAAGATCTACTTATGTCTATGAATGCACATCATAATACATTGAAAATATATATTTAATACATCAAAATATTTAATTGTCCAATAAATCATCTATTCATAACCATCATTTTCTACACGGAATGATTTAGTATGGCACATATACCATGTTTTCCATTGAAAATATTACCAGATCGACAGGTGGATATATGTTGGCATTTTTTAATTCTAAATAATTTCTGACATCTTTCGAGTTTGGTACCCCTCATCCAAGCAAAAAAAGACAAAGAATACAATTTTAAGTTGGCATTCCATGAGAAGCTTTGGGTGGAGTCAGATTCAATTTTTTTGACCTTTGAAGTTTTTTTCCTTTCTATAATAGCTTATCAATTTTGTAATCCATTTTGTGCATCAGCAACATGTTGTTACGCAGTCTAAAAACAATAATATACTGGACGCCTATAGATTAATGAACTGAATTAGCTGATAGAATTGTCCATGATTACTTAGATGGCTTCAAGGTAATAATAATGAAGTTTGAAAACAGCTAAATATAACACAAGCCAGTTTTTTGTTTCCATGATATTTCAGCTTCTGATTTGTATTTTGTAATTTATCTCTTCTAATTGTTCATTTGTTTTTCTTCTCTTCGTTGAATGAAATAGCTTCAAGCACCAAAAAATGACCATGTGCACCATACAAGTAGTGATATTACAAATATTATTATTGTTATCATCATAATCAATTGGCACCTAAGATTCATTCCTTTGTTTCTATTAACAATGATAATTAGAGCGATACTGGCAATTTGCACTATGTTATTTGTTCTTAACTGTTCTCAACATACATGTACTGTACTATGAGAAATTAAAGCACGGTATAATGAGAAGAAGTTAATTTATCTAATATAAGATATCCTAAGGCAGACACTGCCTGTGTGCAACTTTTTCAAACAAATAATCATGATTAAAATATGAAATATCAATTCTAGGTGAATTTACAGATGCAACACAGCAGGAAAGTTTTATAACATCATTTTACAGGACCCAGGGTTCCCACAGAAATTTGGAAACCAAATTCCATGACTTTTCCATGAATTTCCAAGACTTCCTTTCTGACATGATTTCTAAAATCACACACATTACCTGACTCTCCATAACCATAAAAAAAATTTCCAGGATTTTTCAAGATTTTCCATGACTATTGGAACCCTATAGGATTAAGTTAATCTCTTACCTTATTTCTTGGGTCAATGAGATTAACTCCATGCTTGTTGATTGCAATCAGAAGAATATCTGGAAGATGATTGGCTGATGTTTGCTGTAAGAAGAAATTGAATTCATTCATGAAAAATCATCTAGTCATGACAAGGATTTAAGCACCCCTTCAAAGTGAGCAGAAGGAACATGGATATTTTTGAAGGTGAGGACCAAAACATTTTCAGACTCATATCTCGGGAGGTCATCTATTTTGTTTTGTTCCGTTATAAGGATTTGGACAAAATAAAAAAAAACTTCCATTCAAGCATTCACAATGACAAGATGCCACTATGAGAAATTTCCTTCCCTCTTATTCTACAGAGAAATGTCAAACAGGAGCCACATACGATCAGTGAATACCCAGGGAACCCTTTTTCTTTTGTGTTCTTGATGCTATTGTGAAGTGTTGAATGAAGTTGTTTACTTCCGCCCTTCTGCTCATAGTGCTAACAAATTTAGATACTAAACTCAGTTTTCACTCACAAAACAAATCAACCAGCTATTTCATCACAATTGTTAAATATATTATGTCAGTTTATATCTCATCTAGAAAATAGCTTGATTTTGCAGAGTCATCGCAATCTTGAAAAATTAGAGATCATTGTCAACTAGCCAGTAGAATGGCTCATTAATGAATTGCAGGGTAATTATCCAAGATGACAATATGATGACTAAAGGGGGCGCAAATCAACTAGATATTTCTCAGAAGTTTCATACCTAGAAAGATGCATATCATAAAACATAGGGAGGTGTTCTTCAGGATTATGAAATCCTCTTTCAAACAACTCTTTATCTTACAAACATATTACAATCAAGTCATTGAAACTTGGGAAGCATTCACTAGCGGGTATAATAAATATGTGACTTATATCGAGCGTAGTGCAAATGGTTATATCATGTTTAAAAAGAGTAAGCTGTGCACACATGTCTTTGAGTGATATCTTAGGTAGCAGTGACATGTTTTAATTTCCTCCAATATAAAAGTTGCAATTGATTGACATCAAAAGCATCTACATCATTTATCCATGCTATTTTTAGAATTAGATCCCGCTTCAGAATTTTACACAATTTGGTTTGTGAGGTGTCTAGGTGAAGTGGTTCTGACTTTTGCCTTTCAACACGAGGATCGGAGGTTCAAATCCCAACTTTCACATTAATTTCCTTCAGCAAGAAATTCATCCACCTTGTGCTACCTTTAACCCAGGTGAGGTGAATGGGTACCGTAAGGAAGAAATTCCTTGAATGCAGTGAGCGCCGAATGGTAGCCTTGCTATAGCCGAGTAATGATGCACAGAGTGCTTAGAAACACTTCATATTAAGCACTTTATAAATGTTATGTATTATCATTATTTGTGCATTATTGCTTATTCAATCCATCTATTTGAGAGACATTCACTTATTTTTGAACATTAGAACAAATACTGCACAAATGATCTCCATGGCCACTTTGTGTTTTGAAACAAAAATAACCTTTTAAAAGCATAAATAGAGCATTTTCTGCCTTCCTTAATCTGACAATACTTGACTTTATTCTTATTCTTCATTATTATTATTAGACTTTACGGATGGTAAATTAGGGCGGCTTTGCCAGAGAAACGTAGTTCTCAATAACAATATCATGTTTTAAAAATTGTTTTTTACTCTTTATTGAGAATTAAGGAAGGTGTACAACAGACCAGTTAACTTATATATAGATTCAAATTTCTGGATGCATTTTGCCAAAGAACCTATTTATGGAGTATTCATTAACCCCATAAGTGACAATCAAACTACAACATTTGGAATAAAATCTGCATACATTAATAATATTGTTGCTATGTTCGGCAAGCCTCAAGCAAGCATTTGGGTTGTAAAGAACACGCATAAAATTTTCATATATTTGTAAACATGGCTTTTAACGTAAAACTATACATGCAAGTTATGCAAACTTCAAACCATACATGGGTCACCTCAGATTAACAACTTTGCAACATCATCACACAAAAACAATTATTGCACTACTCGAAAAAGTTACGGATCAATTTTTAAAAGTTGCTCTAACTACGGGCTCAATTTTCTTGCATTAATGTATCATGGCACGTGAGATATCAGACAACTGAAATCATTCATGCAAGAATATCACTACAGTATGTTTGATAAAAGCCACACACACTATGATCTTAAGACCAATTTTGCAAATTAATGCTGAAACAAGGTATAATACATCGTCTAATGGTGAGGTACTTGATACTTGATACTTGATGAAGTGTACATATGAGACAGCATTTTAGCGTATTTCAGTATTTGTAAAATTGGTCTTCAGTCGTGTAGTGTGCGGTGGCCTTATCATGGAAGACACTTGCATTGGGGGTATTTCCAGAAATACAAAACCTCATATAAAATTGATATACACATTTGATAGTGGTATCTAAACTTCTTTTGTAAGTTGTGTAAAAGCATTTTCAGCAGCATTGTGAAAAAGGAAGCATAACTCAGTCCCAGACAACATGCACATGCACATGCAAAAAGAGATCTACACAAACTCACCCCCACCTCAGCATTACTAACTTGTAGAGAATCAGTGGGGTACATGGACACTTCGGACAAACAAGACTGAGAGAAGAAGATAGATTCTAATAATGAGTCTACTAACTTTATAAAAAGAAAGATTATAAGATTAGAATGGAAATTAAACAGAACAGGAAATTGTAAAGATTAAAATCAGCCTGAAAAGAAATGACTTGTAGAGATTCTAGTAATAGTGATTTACAAAGAAACGTTCAGAAACAAAAGTCATCCACAATCAAGATATAGAGTAATTCTGGAAATAAATATGATGGAGTATCAGTGGGGTAAATAGATGCTTTTGAACAAACAAAACTATAGAGAAAAATGTAGATTCTAAAAAAACAGTCTACTAATGATCTTATGAAGAAGTTTAGGAAGATTACAATGAAAATTAAAGATAGAAGGAAATTGTACAGATTAAAATCAGCCTTGTAAGAACTAAATTGTAGAGATTCTAGTAAAAGTGATGTACAAAAAATTGTCAAAATGTCGATCAACAAATAATATATAGAGTTCTTCTGGAAATAAAGATGATAGAGTATCAGTGGGGCACATGAATGCTTTGAACAAAAAAGATTATAGACTGAGGGAAGTGTAGAATCTAAACAATGAAATTACTATTTTTATACAGAGGATTATGAAGATTACAATGGAAATCAAAGATGGCAGGAAATTGTAAAGATTAAAATCAGCCTGGAAAGAAATGACTTGTAGAGATTGAGTAAATGTAAAATTTAAAGAAACATCAGTAGGGTTTACACCAAGAGCCAAAACCTAAAGGTTTCAGAAACTATGACAGTCCTACAGAGGCTTACAAGTTCAGGGCAAAGGCGAGTTGTTCAACCCGCCAAGGTGTTTCGTTTTAGAAGAGAATGCGAGAGGGCAACTTGTACTACCTCGCCTTGGCTCCTTGGCCCGGACGAGTAGGTGAGAAGGCTACTTGTCCAAACTTGCCTTAGTGCCTTGTTTAGGTCGAGATGGTGACTTGTACAAACTCGCCTTCGCGCTGCATGTATAAGCTTCTGTAGGAATGTGGTCATTTTTCAAACTTAAAGGTTTCTGCTCTCAGTGCAAACTTAACTAATAATAAACCAACGTCAATCCACAAAGAATATACAGTTCTTTGATAAAAAAAAGAAGTGACAGATATTCAACACATCCAAAAGAAAATTATAATAGATAGTAAACAAAAAGAACCTGAGAAAATCAATGAATATAGGAAAGCTAAACCTTTCATGATATTTGGATAATAATCTTTATTTAATGAATAATGGTAGTGAGAAGAGAGATAGAAAATACGATACTTTTAAAAAGGACATAAATGAACGAGATCAGAAATGATGTTCAGCATCAAATAAAAAAGAGAATTCTGCATGCAAGAAGTCGTGTACCAGTATCATCATTATCATCATCATCACCTAAATTATCATCGTCATTAAGAAAAGCATCTTATCATGATTATCATCATTTTCTCTCCTCTTTTTTAATCCTTTTCCACTTCTTCTTGTTCTTCTTCTTCATCATAATCCTTGTCATCGTCACATACACCACAACTACCACATCACAGCCATTGCCATCGCCACCACCATCACCATCACCACTATCAAT
The DNA here is from genome assembly GCA_036244855.1 of Temnopleurus reevesii. Taxonomy (NCBI): domain Eukaryota; kingdom Metazoa; phylum Echinodermata; class Echinoidea; order Temnopleuroida; family Temnopleuridae; genus Temnopleurus; species Temnopleurus reevesii. The sequence continues at coordinate 5,089 of BQKZ01007270.1, read as the reverse complement.
TTTGCATGTTTCATTTCATTTATGCTTATCAAAAATTTACCTCATTTCATTTTCATTGTTCTCTGATGCCGTTCATGCATATTCTTATTTGAGGTAAAAAGATTAGTTTTCTTACCCTGACTTCAAAGAAAGCCGATCCAAACGTCTGCCATCTGTAGATGATCTTGAGGAAAGCTATCTTAGCGTCATCTTGGGACTTGCCTGCATGTTTGTTGTAGGCCCCGATGATGGACTGCACATCAAAATATAAAAAGTAATAAATTGTTTTAAAAAGTAAGCAGAGTATTCTGTAATTTGGGGATTCATGGCAGATCTGCAAGGATTAATTCCTTGAAAAAATGAGAGATACTCTGGAACACCGTTATCATCCCCAATTTTCCTGTTTATCATCATCGTCAAAATCAAAATTATGATGAGTTATTTTTATTATCATTCTGATCATCACTTTAATCTTCAACAATCATCACCATCATTAAAAGTTCCCATCACCATCATCACTATCATGAAAAGTTGCCATCACCATTAGTAACAACATCATCATCAATATCATCATCATCATCATCATCATCATCATCATCATCATCATCATCATCATCATCATCATTATCATCATCATGATCATCATAATCCTCCTCATCATCATATCATCATCATCATCATCATCATCCTCATCATCATCACCATCATCACCATCACCATCACCATCACCATCACCATCACCATCACCATCATCATCACCATCATCAGCATCATCATCACCATCCTCCTCGGCATCATCATCACCCTCTTCATCATCACCTTCATCATATTCTTACCCTCTTCCATTCCTCAGGCGAGTGCACCCTCTGCAGATCGGCCGGTATCAGCTCCTTCAGAAGACGAGGGATGCTCTGGAACTCTGTCTTATCGTTATCAAAGCGGACGCGATATTGCAGAGCTGCCAACTGGGCTGCCTCCTCCTTGCCACACTTGTGGTAGCCACGCAGCAACTTAGGCAACTCCTGGTGGTAGTGGAAGATGATGTCAGCGTTGCGGTCCTTGCCTGGCACTGTGTTTGTCCAGAGCTTCTTCATGAAGAACACTTGGTAGGTGAGAGGCTGGCCACCTGGATTAAGAGAGAAGATGTTTGCAGCATGAATATGATTACATGGGACTAATGTATGATTATTGCCATCATTACCATTATAACCATCATCAACATCATCATCACTAAAGTCATTAAACTCATTCCCACTAATGTGATCATCATCATCATCACGATAAATAGCCCCACCATCACCACTAATATTTCTACCAACACCATCATCAACCTTATCACCACTACTCATTATAACCACCACTAAAACTATCATCACTACCACTAGAAATATCAACATCATCACCACAACTGCCACACTATCTTTTTTACTTCTTTCCAATGCTGCCTTGTAACGTCAATGAGAGCTCAATACTCGGTAAAATTGGAATGTTTGTCATGATCGCGCGAGGAACAAACACCCAATTCAGTCACTTATAATGGGCTTATTTAATCATCATGACCATTACAATCAATCCATGCCAATTGTCGTGACAACCATCATAACATGCTCTCCTAAAAATGATTTGCATCTTACCATCTCTGTTAGGCCTCGCCTTGCGTATCCAGTCTGTCAAATGTCGCACAAAATCAAAGAAGAAATCTCCCTCTGGAACGCTAATCACTGTAAAAAAAACAAGGCAAATGTAAGAGATAATACATTTAATTTATCAAGTAATCGATATCCGAGGTAAAAAATATAGTGTGTAAATTGCTTTAGTGCATAAAATTGAACCATAATAACTTCATCCAACATGATGTGGATTACCAGTTAAAGGTTCATTCGTGATCAACTGAGGCTCCATACGAGCCTATTAGCTATTCGTGCATGTTCTTTTGTGTGTCCGTCCTAATGTTTTGCTGTGTACTAGTCACATTTTGATTGTTCATGAAAATTAATCCAATTCAAGGATTCAATATTTGGAAAATTTAAAACCTTTTTAATGTCATGGAATGTATATGGGGATTGTTTTCATGTATACTACAAACTTGTGGGGGCCTCATATGCCATTTAACCCTAATAGAGCCGGGTTATTTGGACCCATCTCACAGCCGGGGGGGGGGGGGGNTTCCTCAGGCGAGTGCACCCTCTGCAGATCGGCCGGTATCAGCTCCTTCAGAAGACGAGGGATGCTCTGGAACTCCGTCTTATCGTTATCAAAGCGGACGCGATATTGCAGAGCTGCCAACTGGGCTGCCTCCTCCTTGCCACACTTGTGGTAGCCACGCAGCAACTTAGGCAACTCCTGGTGGTAGTGGAAGATGATGTCAGCGTTGCGGTCCTTGCCTGGCACTGTGTTAGTCCAGAGCTTCTTCATGAAGAACACTTGGTAGGTCAGGGGTTGGCCGCCTGGATTAAGAGAGAAGACGTTTACAGCATGAATATGATTACATGGAACTAGGGTGTAATTACTGCCACAGAGGGGCCAACTGTCAGGAATATGCAAGAAGTCGAAATGAAAATATAAATATTACAAACAAACAGGTGAACAAAAGTGAGAGCAAACATTATAACAATAGCCATACTCTCAGCCATTCAGTTGTAATGAAAGCTTTGAATTCAAATAAAAATACAGTTCATGCATATTCCAGAATGGTCAGCATCTCTGTTGCCAACATTATCATCATAACTCTCAATATCAATATCAAGTGTGGAGACGCCGTGGTGTAGTGGTCGTGACTCTCGCCTTTCAACCAGAGGGTCGTAGGTTCGAATCCTACCCATGGCGTCAATTTCCTTCAGCAAGAAATTCATCCACACTCTGCTGCACTCAACCCAGGTGAGGTGAACGGTTACCTGGCAGGAATATTTATTCCTTGAAATGCTTAGTGCGCTGGTGGCTGCCGGGATAAAGCCAGGGTAATAATAATGTAAAGCGCCTTGAGCACTAAGCAGCCAGAGTGGATACGTGCGCTATATAAATTTCATATATTTTTATTATTATTACCGTATATCCCTGTTATCACTAACACAGAGCCCCAGCAGCATCATCATTCTTGCACTTATCAACACTCACTTCATCTCCACTACCACCAACACCACCATCACCACCATAATCACCACCACCACCATTAACATCTACATCAACCATCAACATTCTCTTCTCAGCTTCTTCATCAAACAGTATGAGCTTACCATCTCGATTAGGCCTTGCCTTGCGTATCCAGTCTGTCAAATGGCGTACAAAATCAAAGAAGAAATCTCCCTCTGGTACGCTAATCACTGGAGAAAAATTGCAAAAATTATGAAATAGAAAATTATAAATTATAAGAATTATTAAAAAATATTTTAACTTATATAAAATTATGAAATATAAAGATATTTAATGTGAATATAGACAATAGGGTGAATTCACAGATACACCAGGTATCCTCCCGATATACCTTTCTAAGGCAATCCACTCGCTCCATTTTACCCCCTTGATATCATATTCCTCATCTATTACACAACACTAATACAAGTTCATTCACACTACGTGTAGATTTCCAATATATTTATTAACCCTTTTAATGGTTCAAGATATTAAAACTGGGATCGGGAGAGTTAGGATGGCAAATGACATCATCACTTCAGAATAATGAAAGAGTAATGGTGCAGAATCACGCATTATGATCTCCGCTACTTTGTACATCTTATAGCACCTTTATACGATGTACATGTACTAATTCTTATTCTTTGATTAAATGATTGTACTATGACAAAATGGTACTGATGAGAAGGCATCAAGGGTAGGTTGTCTTACCTTTATCAACAATCTTGACAAAAAGACTGAAGCCCTCGGGTGAAACGAGTCTAAGTCTCTGACTGATGCTTCTGCAGAAATCTTTGGCCCTTGTTCCAGAGTCTACTTCAAATGCCTGGATGGTTAATGAAAAAAAATGATTTGGTTGAATTCTTAGTTCAGACATCACCAACAGAATCCTATGGTAAAGAGAATCATAAGCTGAAAGGCTCTACACATTCTTAATTTGATCATAAGTTGCTAATGCAATGTCATACATATACTTCATAAAATCGCCATCATCATGATCAAGAGTATCATGATCATCTCCATCATCATTGTCGTCATCATAATCATGATCATCATAATGATCATCATAATGATCATCATCATCATCTTATTACCATAAACATCATCATCATCAACATCATCATCATCATCACCATCACCACCACCACCATGATCATCATGATCACCATCATCATCATCATCATCATCATCATCATCATCATCATCATATTCATCATCATCATCATCATCATCATCATCATCATCATCATCATCATCATCATCATCATCATCATCACCATCATCATCATCACCATCATCATTGCGAAGAATCAACCCACCTCATCAGTATCATCCGGGAAGTAAACCTTGTGGAAGATCTGTGTCGTCTTGTGTTGGATAGCCTCCACCTCCACCAGATGAGGGGGGTACTTGCGCTGGCCGAACCTCATCGTTTTCTGAAGACGGTTGAGGCAGTTCAGTGCCAGGGCATGTCGGGTCGAGCGGAGGAACTTTGTGACCTCTGGGAGAAGAGTCTGACTGCATGCGAAGATACCCGTCAGGAGCCACATCAGCTCCCAACCCCTCTCGTCACTCAGCCTGCAAGATGGATTGAACGAATTGACATTTTACATCTCTTCCGACTTCAGAATTTTGTTCCTACTTGGGTGATATTTCACTGGCAGCATGTGAAGAATACACTTTTATAGGAAAAGAATAATTTGGTTATAATTTGCTGCTGCTCTTACATTGTAATAGTCCTTCGCCAGTCCTGTACTGCATACATATCAGGTTCACGTAAACTCTCCATCCAAAAACAAACGATACAAAGAATTTGTATTCTCCTCCAATGAAATTGGGGGGACAAAGTAATCAGAGGAAGATCGCACTTTGGGGGAACAATCCCAAAAAGAGTGAGACAGATAGATAAAAGAGAGATAAAATCTAGACTAACATTTTATATAATTTGATCAATAGATTCTTTTGAACTATTCAAGGTAAC
>BQKZ01007269.1:0-16077 GCA_036244855.1 Temnopleurus reevesii | reverse complement strand
GGCCCTGACTAACCTAAATTGGGTCTGAGATTGAAGACTAATTTGGGAGTATGGTAATACATTACATGGCAGGTACCTACACTGAGAAGTGCTAATATTATAAAACTGCAAAGCCTACTCTTTTGAAAAGCTACTCTTTTATTTCCTTGGCTCATGATGTGGATCAAAAGGCAGGTAAAAATTTGGAAGAGATGTTATGAATTGGCAGGGGAAATTCAATTCCATGTAGCTTGGGTGTTGTTCTCGTTCAGTGAAAACACACCCTAATTAAATTACCTGGCCTGCCTTTCACAAGATCACCTGATGGCACCAGACCATGTCTTAATTACAGACACAAACACCTACTACCAAATACTCATTAGCAAATATGTCTGAGCTAAATATTCCATTCATTGCTTTCTCCAATTTTCAGGAAGACACTGGCACAAATTTCACACAAAATAGTCTGCTTGTGGCAAAATACAGAGATCTTGGAAGCTAAAAATATAACGTACTGTAAAACCTAAAGAAAAAAAAAAGACCCAGAGTAAAATTCTCGATACAATGTACTATTGTTTCAATACCCAACATTTCTTTTATCGTAAATCCATTTTGCCATTTTGGACTATAAAGATAATGTATATTAAGGAACGAGAGAAAAAGAATGAACACAAACAAGATACTTTGAAAAGAAATGCACAGACCACAACAAAACAGAAAATAAAGAAAATCAAAGATAAAATCAAAACAAAGAAATAAATTTTACCATTGAGCACATCTTCCCATCCAAGAGTGTTATCTCGTCCAGACAGTGCATCAGCTAAGGCATTAGATGACGGCAATACACTTGGGCTCTCCGACTGTTGGGGATAAAAGAAAGGCTTACAAACCACCAAGAAAAACATAAAATCCTACTATTTATTTCCAGTTTATAAGCTTTCAACATCATTTTGCATTTGTTCAAAACCTGTTGGGAAGATGAATGGAGTTTTTCTTTTGTACAACAGGTTGGTCCAATACAGAAAGGAATTCAAACTGATTTTAATCTATAAGTTGGGTATTGGTAATGCTTATAATCCTGTCCTCACAAAAACATAACTGTATAATGAGTATGCAATTCAGCATTTATGCTGCATAGTATATATAAATTGAATTTCATGATTAAAATAAAAACTACTAACCATTGAACGAACAGCTTCCAAATTTCACTCCTCTGGCAAAATAAAAACGAGGAAAGAACACGGACAAAGCAAATATCTAATGTTCTGATTAAACAATGGGCCATGCAGACATAAGAAATTTGCTTTCCCATCATTTTTAAATGAATGTAGAACATTGGTTGCACCTATTAGTTGAGTGACAGGGAAGATATTGATAACCTCTTTTATCTGCTAGAGCTTGAATGAGGAGTTGCTTATTTTGGGAAGTTCCTTTAGTTTTTTATTGAGTCAAGGTGTGACTATTCATAAATTGAAGTTGTATGAAGGGAACAAATATTGCTTTGTTTTAATCATTATTCTTTCAGGTTGTTAATATTCAAATCTGTCCATACTGTCCAGAAACATAATCCAAGACCAGAAACTAACCTGTGAGACTATACTCTGTTCCATCATGAGTCTGAGCGGTGCATGTAATCCCTGAAGCTTCCTCAAATTGGCAAACTCCTGCTGCTGCTGATTCTTCCAGAACTGTCAAGAGAAAAGAGGAATAATGTTAGTTCAAAATTGCTTCCTAAACATTATGATAATAAGAACGACGCTACTTATGAAGCGTAAAGGTCCACCTTACGGTGCTCTGTACTTTTGAAACAAAGACAAACAAAGAAACAGACGGTGAAAAATGAAGAAGATAGAAAGTAACAATATTACTTGAGAATGTCCTAGGTTGTGTTTCATAAAGCTGTGCGTAGATCTACACACGACTGTATGAACAATTGGTGATCCTTTCTTTGGTGCGATTCAGCACCAGGAGTTATAATTGAGTGTCAGAAAGGATCACCAGTCGTTCGTAAAGTATATGCACAGCTTTATGAAACACAACCCTGAACAATTTTATTCTATGCCATGCAGGATACAATGTATATTTGAAAGCTACTTTTGTACACATATTGTATCCCTCTCATAGCTGCCCCATCCCTGGTGCTACCATCCCTTTCATTATGCTCGAACAAGACATGCCCTCTCGTACTTCTCCCACTTTGCATTATCAATGCTGAGTGCAGCATTTTTTTTCCTGCGAAATTCGTCTTAACATTTTGCTCTTTGGAATATTTTATTGTCATAGCACATATCTTTTATCAGTCATTAATTCAGTTATTTATGAAACACAATATCTAATTTTATTGAGATAGATGTTTATTGGGGGCAATACAGCTCTATGTTGATTGAAAATGGAAAAACATCAATTCTTAATAAACTTATGAGAACAATTTTAAGACATTTTGGAGACAAGCTCATCCTCTACACCTACATCTTAATTAGATTAAGAATTGTCATCTAAAAGTGCAAAATGTTAGAAAAGACAATCTGACATGATTTATAGCTTTTCTCTTGACCTCTCGTTATTATCGTGCTATAAATTACATCCACTAGCTCATTACGGCTGAGGGTGAGACATTTCCAGTAGTCTCATCATTAATAGGGCCATTCTTGGTCACATGAGTGACCACAAAAATGAAAAAAAAAAAGTTTTTATGTTTAATATATTCCTTGACCTCCATTTTCCAATCATTATGCGGTATATAAATTTATAATCGTTATTGTCATTATTGACACAAGCACCTTTTCTTAGTCTCTTCTTTGGAAATACTCATTGTTGTCTACAAAAAGGTGATTTCAAGGTTTAAAGTATGATCAATAACATAAAAATGTCATGCGTGTGTCATATTATGCAAACACACACACACACAAAATAGAAAGTCACATTTCAAGAAAACGCTATGACACTTTTGAACCCTCAATTTAAATGCTTGACTGGTGCCCCAAACCCCTTCCAGATGCTTTCGCCCCTGTCAATGTCACTGATAACAATGACTCTGACTTCAGCCAACAATTTGATTGGTCTGTTCATAACAATCATTTTTCTAGAGGCTTATATGTTGATGACATGGTTTTTATTTTCTATATTTTCGGTATTTCTATCTCAGCAACTGAAATACAGAGAAAAGAAATTATATTTTCATTTTAATAAATAAATTAATATGATGAAAAATACATAAATGTCCTGGGATTAAATTAATTCAAGGCAAATCTAAGGGCAGCGCTACCTATGCAATGTCTTTGGAGATTTCTTATGCATTGTTTTTGTTGCAATTTGCGCTCTAGAATATAAAAATACGATCCTAAAGAAAAGTGGCCTTGCCTTTGAAATATTACGCTCTGCACCAGAGTTAACCTTACCAAACATCGGCACCCTTTTCTTCAATTACTTCCTAGCATTCTGCATTTTTGTTGCCCCCAATCTCACCTTCTCATTTCCTTACTTCACCCTTGTCTCATGTTCTATCTTTTCTAATTTTATCTCATCAATTGTGATATCTATTTTTTCCCCTTCCATTTTGCTTCCTCCCCCTTCTGTTTGCCTTTTGTCTCTCGATTAGAATAATTAGGCCATCACGTAAGGTGTTGCTACTGCCAAAACCATTAGCAGGGAGGGCACAAAGTGATCGCCGACAAACACGAAGGCATGTGAACTTGAGAGTGTACTTTTCAGCATGGATGTGCCCCTTTCAATGACCCCATGTCCCCCTCCCTTTCATATTGAGTCATCTAAATGCTCTCACTATGAGCAGAATAGACAAAGAAGATGGACATAATGAAAAACCTATCATTCATTCAAGCATTCATATTAGCAGAAGCAAACAAACGAAGCTGAATTCCCTGCTCATTCAGTGAACAGGTGCCACACCTGGGAGGTGTTTCACCAAGTCGTTCTTAAAATTGCGTATGTAACTTTACGTTCGACTGGTATCAATTCTTGAGCTGAATGTGTGCACTATCATGAATTATTGTGCACAAGAAGGGGTACCAGTCGAAACGTAAAGTCATACGTAAAGTCATTCTTATCTTCGTGAAACACTTCCCTGGTTATGTTTTATAAAGCTGTTCATAGAGGTAGGCATGACTACACATCACTAGGCAGTATTTCATTGAAATAAGATCTTAAACTATTTCATAAAGCTGTTTGTAGAGGTACGCACGACTACGCCCAATTGGTGACCCTCTCTTACACTTAATACCCTGTGTCGCTGAGATAGCGCCTACGAAAGGGTCATGAGCCGTACACAGAGTAGTGCACACCCGTACGAACAGCCTTATGAAAAACCACCCTGTTCTATATTTCCTTGCAAAATAAAGGGGAATAAAAAATTTTTTTGAACCATAAAACTATTGAGTATGCTTGAATTCAATTATTTATTTTGTCCAAACTCTCTATTCAATACTCCCAGTGACTACGAAAGCCATGTGAAAAGAATATAACGGTTGTCCTTTACATCCGGGTCAAGACTCATCATCTTCAATACTCTCTACCGGTCTTTGCACAGGTGGGATTAACCCATTTTCAAGTCCGGCAGGTTGGATGCACCTTATTTTAGAGACCAAATGAGCATTACTCAAGTCTACGTGCAGTAATAACTCTGAGGATGCTTAATTATTAGGGGGTGTTGCTCAAAAGTTGCAATTGATCGCAAGTTGCAGTTGATCGGGACGCGCCAATCAAAATCATTGTTTCATGCGCGTCTTGTTAAATGCGCATACTGCGCGGGAATGAAACTGCGCGTTACTATGTGCAAAGTTGCGGTTGATTAGCAGTTGAATTTTAGCAACACCCCATTAGGCTGTTAATGAACCTGGTTGAAGAGATAATTACTAATCACAGCAGGTGGTACATTGGGCAGTATTAAATCATTGGGTCTCAAGCATGATTCCAGGATGATGTATATTATTCCATTTATTGCGAATGATGAAACATAATCGCGTTAGCGGTCAATTTACGGTAAGAATTGGAAAACTAGCACAGGGTATGTTACAAGGTGAGCTGACTTCCAATTGCAAGATCCCATGGGCAAATCATTATTCATTTCAATTCAGATTTATTAGTGAAACACATAAAATACAAGATAAAAGTCAGAGGACTTATGGTATTTTGTTTATAAACAAAACACAATAAAAGTCAACATATATCATGTACAAGCATGTCTAACGGGATGAATTACATGGGAATTGGAAATGAGATTTCAGAAGAATGTCTCAATAACATTTAGCCAATCATACAAAGAGTTAGGTATAAAAGCCACATTATACTATGATGCTCCATAGCATCTCTATGTACAGCTCTGTATTTCAATTTAAGGTTTGCATCAAACCCAATGTTATTGCTGTTTCTGTCTAAACTCTTAAAATACGTAATATATTGATGAACTATTTTCATCCAATAAAATCTTGTATACATTAAAATTAGATTTTTACAATTCAAAGTCCAGAAAAAAATTTATTTTTTGCATTAAACCTAAATATTCCAATCATGTTCAACATACTTTTTTAATGGGATCAAAGTGATACCAACTTCCCTTGATAACTTTGTGGAGAACAAATGTGACAGATAACAAAATTTGTATTTACCCTTTCCCTTTTTTTAAACTCTTGTTTGATCTTATGATTTTTTTTGTAAATCATACAATATTCACGCTCAATAAAAACTTAAAAAAAAACATTAATTATTCGCTGAAAAAGAATAATACATCTGAATTTGAACTGTAGGTAATACATCTGGTAATCAGGACACAGGTAGGAGTTAATATATTATTTACATCCTGTCTTAAATAATAACAGTGTCCCAATTTCGATATAAACAACAAAAACCACAGAGTTCCAAATAAATCCCTATCTCTACCAAGCATCTTCCCTTAATAGTTAACATTGAATAAGGAGACATTTCCCCTTTTATTGGTACCAAGCCAAGTTTGGGTGTCGCATTCAAACATAGAGCCAACAAACCAGAGGGATGTTAAGGTGTGGTCACACCGGCCAAGCGGAGCTGTAACAGTCCTTTAGTGGTACTTCATCGGTAGGGATTTAGTCTGCAAGGACAGACCCTAGGCGTTCGGTGTGCGCATGCGCAGACCCTGTATCACGCTCTGCGCATGCACACACTGAAAGCCTTCGGTCTGTCCTTGCAGACTAAATTCCTACCGCTAAAGGACTGCTAGGATCGCTACAGATCCGCTTGGCCAGAGTGACCACACCTTTAGAGCGAGACTTAGTGCTCATTCACATCTATTGTGTTAATTCATTTTGATGGAAACCAGTTTAACAGAAAGTAGTTTAAAACTAGATGTGAACATTAAGTCTATGGCAAATTGTGTACCAAAGAGAAACAATTAATTAAATTGTAGCTCTTAATGTTACTATCCTTGTCTGCTCCTTCGAGTAGCTCTACTCGACAGCATACTGTATGTTCAGTTCAATTTGCCAAATTGAGTGGAGCACAGGGGGAAACATTCTATTTACATTTATGCAAGGCTATGCCATTCATTTGTTTTATGAAAAAAAAAATTGATAACATTTCCATTCATAACTATTTATACAGATATTTTTCCAAATTTGGTAATCATTGAAGCGATTTTCTTATAAAAATTGGCAACCATTTAAACAGCTACATGCAAACAATCATTTTAAATATATCTTTGCATGCGGCCATGAAGTTGCCCTCTAATTCAAATGCAATGTAAATACAGAAGTGTCAGCAGTTGCTTTAATGTCAAATTTAGTCGAATCAAGTAATGCAATTGTGAAAAGAAACATGTTCTAATAAATAAAAATGCCTGCTCTATCAAAAAAGTATAAAGACTGCCCTCTATTGACCAACACAACTCTATTTTCATTTTTAAGGTGTCATCCTAGATTTAATCTGACTATGGATGATTCAGCTCAAAAAGGTAACAGACTGATTTCCTTTCCAAAAATTGATTACATTTTTCCTGTGTGATTTCCAGATATTTCTCATTCACACTTTATCTACTTTACTACACTTCGCCCCTTGGGCTCTTTCTGACAGCTTTAGGCTGAAGGAGAAAGGGGGAGGGAGGGTAATGTTGGTTTATCAAAATGCTGTCATATTCAAGGTGGGAAATTTCAATACTCTAGTACAATTAAGACATATCCGGTCATATGTAACGCGAACATAAGGGTATCTTTTTTTTTCCAATAACATTTAAATACATGTACATGGTTTTAAAACAGAACTTGGTGTACAGTACCCTTTCATAATATTGAGAAAAAAGAGTTTCAATTGAATAATAGAATATTGAAGAAAAGAAGAGTTGCTGACCATTACTGAATATGTCTAAGTATGAAATTCAAGTGTGTATAATCCAACAGCTAATCAGAGGAGAGAGAAACACGACATTAATGACCACACTCTAAGCCATTCATTTCTGATAAAAGCCTTGAATTCATACGAAAATTCACCTCATGCATATTTCAGAATATTTGGCATCTCTGCACTTGTTAAAGCTGCTGGAGTAGGATGTAGGAAATAATCAAAAGTATGTTTGCATAGCAATGCAGAAATCTCTACATGAGGTACCCATTCAAACCCGGGAGAAGATTAATTAGGATGCAGATATTTAATCCTAAATGAAGCTTTGCTATAAATCATAAGACAACAAAAACAATTCAATGTTTGATATAGTACTTACATTCTTCTCTGATTTTTCTAGAGGGTGAGATGAAACAATGCCTGACTTGACACCAGTGGGTCTGCATAAAGTGAAGATAAAAAGAACATAAATGACAGATAATAATGATTTCAATAGTGGCTCTTGGCATAGAGCACATGTATGGGCGCACTGATTGAAGGAAGAGAACTTATTTTTGCGATGTCTGACGTGCTAATATGAATAATCGTGAACATGGAAATTTGGGTTCAGTTTTGAAATGAAAGATTGAAACAGCTGTCTTAAATTTGAGAATAAGTCTGAAGATAAGAAAAAGAAGAATGGAGAGGCACAGAGAGAAGAGAGAAATAATGAATGGACAAATGACTAAAACCATGGAGGAAGAGAGAGAAGTATACAAAACAGGGAATAAATAACACGTAATGGAAATAATGAAAATGAGAATTATCTAACCATTTGTCTTTGCTTAATTAACTTTGTTTTATTTAGAAGAGAAGGAAAGAAAAAATAATAACAAGAAAATATCTACAGAAAGAGAGACATGGATGGGAGAGAAAAGAATTATATAATAGGTCATTATTTCTCCAGTTGTCTTTGTTCATCAAATCTGCTTCAATTTCTGGCCAAAAAAGGGTACAAAAAATTAAATGAGGAAATGAGAACATCCTCCGAAGTGGAGGTAAATTTGATTACCTGGGCAATCTGATTTACTATAACTCATTATAGCATTATGTAATCATATCATGTGACTCATAAGCTTGCACCATGTGACTAGCAACACACATGACCATCCGCTCATTGTACATAGGCTTCATGAAAGACCGTTAGAAGGCAAGCACTTGCATTGGCCCGGTTCAAACCATGAGGGTTCGATTATGCAAGATGTATGAATGAAGGCCTGGAGCAAACTGAAGCAACCATCTTTTACCAGTCCTAGGCCCCGTAACATAAAGGTTTGCGATTAATTGCTGATCTGATAAATCAATTGCATGTCTATGGCAAATCATGTACTAATTTTTGCAATTGATCACAAAATCAAATAGCGATTAATTGCAAACCTTAATATTACGGGGCCCAGTTGGCATATTTTGGAGAAGAGAAAGCTTTAGATCTTAGATCTATCAATATGCATTATCATAATGAAATATTTCAGAGGGAGGGGGGGGGTGAATAATTTACCTCTGGAAAACTAAATAAAGGCCAATCATTAATTTGAGGTAGACTCTCCTATTTTGTAAGCATTCATGATATAGATAATTTTCTTGTCAGTTTGTCAAATGTATGATTTTTTATAAAATACTTGTTCCCCTGATAAGAAGTTCCTAATTTTCAATTGACAGAATATGTAATATGTACGATGGTTGTTGCTAGGTTGGACAAGCTATAAGAGTAAGGTTCACATTTGCAGCGAAACCCCAAGATTTCAGATACTATGACGCTTATACATGCAATGCGAATGCAAGTGTGTACAAGTCACCTTTTCGAAAGGCGCCAAGGCAAGTTTGTACAGGTCTCCCCCTTGCCTTTTCAACCAAATCAAGGCGCCTTGGTGAGTTGAATACCCCACCTTCGCTCTGAACATATAAGCTTCTGCATTCATGTTGTAGTTTCTGAAACATTGTGGTTTCGGCTCGGCTCTAAGTATGAACCTTACTAACTTTCAACCAGCCTAGCAACACTTATAAATAAAATTCACAATATGACCATTGTCATGTTATTGACTGTCAACAGATATACAGTTTGTTTTTGGACAAACATGAATAAATTTGACACTTCGAAAATCCTCTATTGCCCAAGCACTATCATCAACAATACGTTTCTCAAGAAGCTTCATGTTCAAAGTGTAAGACAGAAAGCATTGCTCTCATGCACAAAGGTGCTTGACCGAGAGGTCAAAGCAGCTCGAAGGAGGGAAAACAAATTAAAAGGAGGGGAAATTCTACTCAATCCCACTTTGCTCTGGAGGAGTTGAAGGTATTACACTGTTACACCAATCTAATTAGGTAGTAATGTAGCGCACACCGTTGGTTTCTCACACTGAAGATGGAAGCCTTATCCTTCATAGCTACACCCATCCTCTTCTCTTGTCAACCATACTCATTAACTCCTAACCTTACACTTGCAGATCTTCTACGATGCATTTTTAATTATTTCATGCAACACTTTCATACCCATTCGTGTTCAAAGTGTTTGCTGTGGAGAAGTCAATCTAATTAGGTACATGTAGTAATGTAGCACACACTGTTGGTTTCTCACACTGAAGATGGAAGCCTTATCCTACATAGCTCCACCCATCCTCCATTCCTACCCTACTCATTAGCTCCTATAAAACTTACACCTACATATCTGTACATTGCAACTTGTACAAGGTATTTTTAATCATATCATGCAACACTTAGTCCCCATTTGTCTTCAAATCGCTTAAGTGTTTGTTGTGGAGAAGTTGAAGGTATTACACTGTTAGGCCAATCTAATTAGGTAGTAATGTAGCGCACACCGTTGGTTTCTCACACTGAAGATGGAAGCTTTATCCTACATAGCCCCACCCATCCTTTACTACATTCCTACCCTACTCATTAGCTCCTAAACTTACACTTGCAGATCTGTATATTGTAACTTCTACGAGGCAGTTTTAATCATTTCATGCAACACTTTCATACACATATTGTAAAGGCCCTCTAAGGAGGAGTTTAAGGTATTACACTGTTCCGCCAATATAATTAGGTAGTAATGTAGCGCACACCGTTGGTTTCTCACTATGAAGATGGAAGCCTTATCCTACATAGCTACACCCATCCTCTTCTCTTACCAACCCTACTCATTATCTCCTAAAACTTACACCTCAATTTTAAGCTCTTCCTTGATTCAATAGAATTCAAGTTGTTAGTAGAGCACAACATAATCATAGACGTTCCACCCTGTACAAATTGATAATTACTTTATTCTTTTTTGCATTACATCATGTCTTTGACAATGTAAAGCTTGCAGTAAGAACCTTCCACAAGACATTTTGAAGCATTTCATGCAAAACTTTGGTTCCCATTTTTTCGTCAAAGTCCCTTTAAGTTCTTCCTCCATATGAATGATGAATTTACGGAAGTCCTACACATGCACTTCATTGCAAAAGGTGTGTTCCATTTGCAAGTTTCTTGAACTCCAAAAGGTTACTCCTACCCTAAAACCCAAACGCCTGAGGTGAAATATGCAGCTCAAAAATTAATGACATCCTCGTTACTTCAAGAACCTGAGGAGCTGCTAGAACGATGTCTCGAACCATCGATGCATCTCCTCTTAGATTTAATTGAAAGCAGATATTAATCATCGGAAGAGGAAGCATTCCCTCTGCCTAATAAAGCTGAACTTGACACTAGTTGAAGCAATGTCATTGTCTGGGCTACATGCCTATGGTCAAATTTGGTCTGGATTGATAAAAAATACACAAAGAAGTAGTAAAAAAAAAATAGTGTTGAAAACTGGGCTAAGACACTCATGGTCTGAGTTTGGGGTTATTTTTAGTATTAATGAGAATTCGAATAGTACATGTATCAAGTTATGCGAGACCTTGTGTACCATGCCTTTGGTAATTTGTCATGATCTGACTGAGGTAAAAAAAAGACACAAAGTAGGAAAAGGTAGTGACAGAATCTTTGCTAAGACTTCTAATCAAACGTGGTTTGAGTGTAACACTTTTATTCATATCAGGGAATCTCACAATTCCCTGTTCATGTGCTTGCACAGCCTCAAGAGGCCTGTTCACCAGTATATTAAAATTTATGCATGTTACTTGCTAACCAATGTATACATGGTATTCCTTGAACCTGTTTTGAACTACAATATTAAGTTTACATTACTTACTACTAGGTAAGGTAAGCCACGGGCAATCTTTTAGAGTATCAGGAACAGCCTTTGCATACTATAGAGAACGCATAAAATTTGCATCTATAAGTAAACCTGCCTATGAAATGCATATGTCGAAGATCCTCCCTCCAGGTTGTACATCATTGGGCAGAATGTGGTTCTGAACAAATGTCTCTGGTTAATTAGATGTAGAGTGGATTAAATATCTGTGGTTGCACTAAGCTTACACTAGATTCTTATAGTTGACGATAAGCTAAGCATTTAATTAGTGCTACTTGTCTTTGTAAATGGTTCGTAACAGGTGTCTGAGGTCAAACATAGTCTAGGTTGAAGATATTGACCAAGGATGGTATGACTAAGATGGCTATGGTCAAACAGAATCTTAGCAGGGTTTCTTTGATCTATCAAAATGTTTAGGAATAGATACAGTCAAGTGCAGTTTTGGTTTGGTGCAGAATTTGGTCTAAAGCCCTGGTCACATAGGACCCCGGAAGCAACACGACTCACCCCGACTCATTGTTCTGAGGCAGACAACTGTGAATTAACAAAGAGTCGGGGTGGATCGTGCTGCTTCCGGGGTCCTATGTGACCGGGGCTTTACATGGCTTTGAGCATGGTAGGTCTATGCTAGGAGCAATTAAATTTTAGTCAAATAGAGTACAGGTTGGAGAAATAACTTTTCAAAATTGTCCTTGTAAAAGATTACTTTGGCCAAAACTAACATGGTCTGGGATCAATCGTCAAATGATGGCTTGGGTCAATGAGAGAACTAAATGAAGATGCGATTGGCTTTATACTGTGGTTTGGGGTAGCTGACTAGGATTTAAAGATCATTTTTGCAAGGTGACGTTGGTCTGAGATGGTTTTTGGTACAAGAAAGTACTGACTGAAATAAAAATGGCCAACAGTGTCTGCGGAAAGAATAATTGAAGTCAAAAATAGCTTGAGCTTTCGATCCTAGCAGAATCTTAATCATAAGCAAAATGACAAGGAAATGAAGTAAACACACAATATATAGAAAAAGCTAAACGAGGAGGTGGAGAGAAAGAAATGATTGGTCAGAAATAATTTAGACTGGATGCAGAGTTGACCTCCAAGAAGATAGCTTTGGCAAAAAAGAAATAGTTTGCTTCTTTTGATCTAAATGGTTGGGGACAATTCGTTTGGGATTAATGCTGTCTGGGCTGGGGGCCTTTGGTCTATAATGATATGGGACAGATAGTGTCCAAAAGGGTATCAAATCAACAAACAATTGGCTAAAGATGGCTTGAGCAAATGCTTTTGCAGCTGGTTTAGAATGGTTTGTGGCTTGTCACCATGGGTCTACATTTGTATGGGACAGATGATTTCAATTGAGGCAGAGTGCAGATTCAGGAAATAATAACTAGTCAAAGGTAGCTTGGAACCTATGTCTTTTGTCAAAAATATGTAGTAACAGTGAAATAAATACAATTATATTGGGTAGAAAAAGAGTCTTGAACTTGATCAGTGGAAGTTTAGATTACATGATTCTTGTTCATATTTTGGATTAATATAAATACATATTTGAGTTTGGGTATGTCAAGTAAAACTTCTTTTAATCACAAGCGACGTGTGGAAGCTTTTATCAAAGTTGTAATAATCTGATTCATTTATCCCCCTCCCCTCCCCCATCCCTTACCCTTCAATTAGCTGTGGTATAAAATATAGCGTGATATAGTTTACAGGATATGCACTTTTAACAGGAAGTGACAAGTTTAGTCCTGAATCTAAAATAGTACTAAATATTTCAGACAGAAACCTAGTTCTTGACCTGATATCAGTCATACAGAGTGTATAGATAAACACTTTAAACTTTTAAAATGTCTTTCAAAAAAGCAATCCAAACTATCATAAATTTTTTTTTTAGTTACAGTTACTAAACTATCCTATCCAACAAGTGCCATTTACAGAGTCAATTTTCATTCACGCTTGGTTGAACACCAACTGTTTATATCCAGGGCGTCAATACTGCCAAAAATGTGCCTGAATTGATCTCAAACAACTCTTCAAAACGATTACTCCCATTTAGAGAAATTTTTCTAATATGATAGTCCTATTTGAAGCTTTGACATGGTTCCCACTATCTGATGACAAAATTATTTGTAATTCATTAATTTCAAATTCTTTTGATGCTTTCTAACAAAAAAAAAATTTACATTCTGTCAGATTCCCTGATTATTCTCCTGATTTCTCAAATTTGTTTAATATCAAATTATCTGATAATAGGAACAAGAGAAATACTTGAATAGATCTACAGTGGTGAGAATACAGTATCAAAATGTTTTTACAAACAGGAAAGAGACAAGCTCATGAAGCCTCTGTTAAATATTTCAAAGAAATATTTACTAGACTGAATTACACTGTTCAATGATTCCTGCTATAGCGATCTGAAGCAACTACGTTTTATTTTCTGGTGGAATCCATTCCGCAATATTCTTGACAACAAGACACCACCTTATAAACGTTAGGGTAGGCACTTGTACCTATGTCACCACGTGATATTACAGAAAATAGGACAGGAGTCGGGATCAATTTTTTTGTGTCTTTCCAGTTTCAATTTCGAATGAATACAAGCATTATAATTATTGGCATCCATGTCATTTGATGTTGATAAATACTACAAAATGCTGATGTGTACAATATTCGGAAACAATGAAGCAAATCAAATAGCATTCTTCATCAATAAGATATTTATGAATGCTTGATTTTATCATAGCCTACCAATGTTATTTCCTTGAAAGGACAATGCCCCCCTTTTCTTTGACCCATTTTGAGGTGAAGCATCCCCTTAGGGGAGTTCCCCCTTCACCGACTGGTGTCTGGCACGATAAGGTCCCCTCATGAAAAACCCATCAGATTGTTGTGGTCCTGTGTGCAACTAACCAATGAACTTGTCAAGTCTATGAATACGAACAGGTGCCAAAGTAGAAAAACAATTATTTTTTTTCATACCGTCAGCCAAAATGCTTTTATTTCAAATATTTGCCCATATTGTGGCATTAAACTGTGATCGGATATTATAGTCACACCACAAGTAAGTGTAGACTTGAAAGTACAAAGCCCCTAATTCCAATGAACACTTTTTAAGAAACGGACAATCCTCTAGATAGAAAAAAAGCAAGACAGTTAAAAACACTCTTCTCATATTGGTACATCTAAGCAATATTAGAAAAAAAATGTTGCAAAGGTTTTTTTTTCTGATGATCATGATGCTGTTCCCTGACATATCCAGAAATATCATTGGTCTGAAGCCCAAGAGCAGAAGATTACCTTTGATTCTCATTGGGGATGCTGCTCCAAAGTTGATCGCGAATCAACTGCAAATCAGTTGCAAATTTGAACGCACATTTTCATTTGCGTACTGTCTGCGCTTTCGACAAGACGCGCATGAAACAATGATTTGAATGGCGTAGTCCAATCAGCTGCAACTTTCCACCAACACCCCCATATAGGCTAATAATACATGTAAATGAGGGCTCACAATGGCGTAAATTAATAGAAATGCATGCAAATTTACAAATTGCGAGCATGACAAACTGCAAAAAATACGTAAGACACGCATATAAAGGCACAAGACCTGGCAGTCTGCATTTGACATATAGGTAAGAAATATTAACATTGAGAGACAACAAATATGTTGCTAGAAAGTCAAGATCCATGAAAATCAGTTGCAAATAGAATTAACCAAATGCAAGTTCACTGCTTTTGATTGACTAACACCAATCACCTGCAACTTGGTTTTCAGCAACACTGTACATTGATTATATAAGCACTTGAAAAAGATGAAAAAGGAGCAACTAGGGTCAATTATCTAAAAAACGATTTATTGACATAAATTTCATGAAAAATGATAGTGAATAAACCTGTTACACGATCAAGCAAAGATTTTCAAATAGAACAAATGTTTTTGCACTGTATATAGCACAAGTTCAAAGAGTACCCCCAAAAAATTTTGAATGGCATAATCTAGAAAGAATTGGTTTTCATTTATCTATTTAATATCACCAATATTCTTTTTAAAAAATAGAACACAAAGGCATTCATCTAAAAATGTAACTTTGACCTGTTGATTTTATCTACCCATTTGATCTTAGATGGAAGCCATAAATCATTTCTATTTGAATCATGAAGCATCGACTTATGATTAACTTTTACTTCATTATTGGTCCATGGAGATTTATAATTGACCCTTTTCTTCTACGAATATCCTGAAATGATGTTGAAAAAGATGATCAAAAACATTGGTCTGCTTAATTTCAATGTGAAATCCATAAATCATGGCTAATTAGTGACATGGACACAATATGGTCCATTAAGTATCATACTAGACATGATGGAAGATATGATAATGTTTGTTTGGAGCTAGAAGGGCACTAACTCATAATGATAAGACAGACAAACTTGCATCAAAAGATGTTGGTGTGTATAGTAAACACTCTCGATTTGCGTGGGATTGTGTAAAACTTATCAAACTAGAAACTTTGCTTTGACACAATTTGTAGGGTAAGCCCCCTTTTGGCCCAAAATCTCCCTACTAAACT
>BQKZ01007268.1:3002-24928 GCA_036244855.1 Temnopleurus reevesii | reverse complement strand
CAATCCAATTTTTTGAGGATTTTAAGGTTTCACAGCTTCAAATTGAGGGATTTTCAACATAATTACCAGAAATTATTGGGCCTGAATATTTATTGACATTAGTATAATCATTTCTAACAAAAAAAAATTTTCCATGACATCTCAGCCCACCAAACCCTTTAAAAGTGCTCAGCACATGCATTAAAGTGAAAAAACATAAAAAACAACATGTGGGGATAGCTCGGAAACTTGACCTGATTGAGCAAAACCAACGTGATTTTTGGATTCAGCACCTCGGATTCACTCTAAATCAGCAAAGAAATCGCAGACAACTTTTTTGCTGTTGACCAGTGTTATCCTTGTTTGCTCAAATTCTGTCAGTTAGTTTACATCGCTTTTCTACACTTACTGATAACAAATGCATGTCTCGGGAAGTTCCCCTTCAATCAATTAAAACCAAAGTGTCATTTATACGACAAATCCTTTAATACTTTTTCAGATTGATGCCCTTTCCGAGGTCGTGGAAGCTGTTCGTGGTCGAAACGTCGAGGTGTATTTGGACGGAGGCGTACGGACCGGATCAGATGTCCTTAAGGCTCTGGCCATGGGTGCTAGGGCTGTCTTCGTTGGCAGACCAGTGTTGTGGGGTCTTGCAAGTGATGTACGTCAGGTTTGAACATTCTTTAATACATTTCCTTATATCGGCAAATAGCCTATCATTCTAGAATGGAGTAAAGAAGCAATCCAATTATTACGTATTCTGCAGGCACAGAACTTTTTTTTATTATCCTAATTGCGAAAAATTAACCGAAGCCAAAAGCCTGCATTTCCAAATGTAAAAGTATCCATTTTGAGCCACGTTTACCATTTTTTTCAAAGTATGTTTGATTTGGCTTTTTGTACAGAACTACAAAGCTATGTAGATTCCTCCTTTGGACATTGTTAGCAAACAATATGATAAATTGTTATATTACATAGAACATCATCAGAGTATTTATGCATGATCTCGGATGTTTTCTTTTTTTATGGAATCATTGTTGATAAACAGAATTTTAGGAAGCGCATCTAGCAATAAAGAAAGTCAAGTAGAAAATATAAATTCTGCAAACGGGATATGTAAGGAACGTTCTTCGGGTCCATAGAGACCGTGGAACCTTTTTTAAAGCCATTATCATACAATCTTGGAGATATTTTCCCGCCTCGGGATCCCATCTTCCCATCTCAAGAAAGACTCTCTAAATCCCAGTGGGCTTCCACTTCCGCTGAGTGAAAAAAAAATGATTTATTCATTCATTTATTGAGTTATGCCTGGAAGCTAAAAGTGTAATGGTTATTTTTGACACATTTACCTAGATAATGTAAAATTTGATTTTGATTTTATCATATATTTTCTCTGAATAGAAGGTGCGAGAGTGTTCCGAAAAGAATTGAAGTTAAATGTTAAATTTCTCCAGCCTAAAATTCAGTGCTAGTACTGGTGAAGATATTTTATTTCAATAAAAAAGAAATTCAGAAAAATCTATGGAAACACCCCTAAAGCGCTTATCATAATTATATGAGGCTGCTTATTTCGAGCAACAAAGTTGAAGTTATATAAGCCTTACAGATTTGCAGAGATTATTTATGATTAATAACCGTATATATTCCTGGTTTGACAAGCACAGAATATAACATAAATTATGTCGACCAACACTGTAAGACGACGTAAATTGTCAGCACTCTTTTTTTCTAATATTCATTCATTAATCATTAAATTGTTATAGACTTGTTTAATCAAACGGTTTTGCATTTCGTTTGGTTTATTCCGTGCAATTTTTGCGAAGGTTTTATTTTTGGTTGTTGAGAACTAATACCCGAGTTTATGTTTAATATTCCTCATGGAATGTTCTCAATGGGTTTTGGGAATTTTTTTTTGTCATTACCCATCTCATTCAATCAGTAAATTTGTTAACTATATCTCATTTCTTTCTTCGTTATGTATCTTATGATCTATCATCCTTTCAGCTTGTTCCTCTATTATTTATCTGTCATCGCGCAGATAGCATTATCCATAGCTTTTTTACCTTTCCAGTGTCTCTCGTCAATATTTTATACTTTTCTAATGCTGTAACTATGTATAGACTTGTGTAAATTTCAATGTATTGAATGCTTTTGTTTTACCATTGCACATACATTCTCTCTTTTTTGTGAACTTTATTGTTACATAACATTCTTAGAAACAGCTAGTCAAAGGTTTCCTCAAAAATATAAGGAACATAATGTTCACATAACTTTTGGTTGAAATTGGTTGAATCGCAAAATTTGATCGTTGGTTGGATATATTTCATTATTTGCTTTATGCTCAATTTATTGTAAAAATGCAAAGATTCACTTGCAAAAGTACAATGATAAAATTTGTATGCACACAAAAACTAATAAGTAACTAGTGGCTTATGCTTGCTACACGGAGGAAATATACATAAGGTACATAACATATAGATTTACATACTTATCAAAGGCATTTTATTTTTCATTCTGTTAAGGGTGCCACCGGTGTTTGCAATGTTCTAGAAATCCTCCGACAAGAATTGAGATATGCAATGGGACTGTGTGGTAAGCTGATGTATTCATCCTTCATATATTTATTTTTATTTTTTAATCTACCAAACCCTAATCCCTCTTCTTTTGATGAGAAATAGTTACGTCAGTTGTGGATTTATAAAAGGTTAGGTTGAGGTTGGTCGGGTGTTATTCCATTTATAACTGGAATTAGGAAGTCTCTGCACAAAGTCCATGAGAATTACAGAATTCAGTAGTCAATGGATTAATAGGCCACGAGGGGTATTTAAAGACTGTGCGTCACGACGTGAACTTCCTTTGATACTGGGAGCACGCACTGATACCAGTGTTAAGGCCAACTCACATCTTTGCGTTTTTAGCCTGCGTCGCCCAGCGTTTTTGGAAATTAAAAACGCTCCCTTGACGCAGAAAGACACAGGTGATACAGTGGACTGACGCTTGGCTTACGCTCGAATGAGCGCAAGCTTGACGTCAGTCCACCTTCTGATCTGCGTATGCTGTGCGTTCAGAGAGCGTTTTCAATTTCCAAAAACGCTGGGCCGACGCAGGCTAAGGTGTGAGTCAGCCTTAAGAATTTCCTCGCGTATACACCTTGGCAAGTTGTATTTTTTTTAATCTTTATTTTATTCAATTATGGTGGCCCATTCAACAAGAGTTGATCTTCCATGGGGCCATGCGAAGACCAAATTAAAAGCAATACACACACGTAAATGTAGATTTGTAAAATCTGTGAATTCTCTGAGAGAATCAAGAAGTAATGCCTTCTCCCTATGTAAATATTATCACACACGAGTCTATGCCACACTTTCAGATTTGTCGGTAGCTTTGATGCTCCCCCATCTTATACCTAACTTGCATGCAGCTGCATGCATCATATTCTCACAATCTCTCGGTATAATTAAAAGGGAGCCAGCCCCTGGAATGTTCGTGCTCTCATTCATTGAAGAAAAATCAGATGAACAAACTAAAATCGTGAGCAAATTCGGACAATCTGTTCAAAGATCACAACTTTTCTAATTCCTATAGTGATATCGCGATTCCTTTCGCTGATGAGGATCCGTGAGGTTGGCAACTTTGGAAGAATTTGTGACGTGCTTGCGGAATATTATTATTATTTGGAAAATGGATTAATGCAAAATGTAGTAGAATAAGGGTTCAATATTATTTTTTTCTTCAAAAACACATGCGGAAATTATCAAGGCATGATATACCTCAGTCAATCGAATGTCAACATTTAATTTTTCTTTATAAAATGAAGAAAATGTGAATCTTGGTATACATATCCAGTGTGACGTCACAGATTCTGTTAGAACTGCCTATTGCACGGATCGTGATCAGGGGAATGGCTCGTAATATTCTTGTAAATTAAAAAAAAAATCATAACCTTTGGACAGATTGTCCGACTTTGCTCAAATCTTCAGGCTGTTCNTAAGCGTTGCCAATTCAAGGATCCCCATGACATGGGATAATTGAAACTTTGAAAATTCGTAACTTTTGAACGGACTGTCCAATTAAGCTCAAATTTTCACAGTTTGATCATCATATTTTTCTTCATCGACTGATAGCAAATTAATTCCAGGGTTTCATTCCACTTTAATCCCATAACCCGCAGGTTTTTCATCCCGACCCTCTCAAACCAAATGCAGGTAAAGACACATAACCACAAAGTACATGGTACATGAAGGGAATTATGAGCTTTCCTAGGAGCTATCCAAGGTCCTCGCGAACACAGCTTGGCAAGTCGCATCTTTTATATCTTTATCTGAGAAAATCGAGAAGTAGTTCTTGTCTCCTTTTCAATACAAATATTATCACACACGAGTCCATGCAACACTTTCAGTTTGTCGGTAGCTTTGATGCTTCCCCATCTTATACCTAACTTGCATGCAACTGCATGCATCATATTCTCCCAATCTCTCGGTATAATTAAAAAGGGAATCAGCCCCTGGAATTGTCGTGCTGTCATTGACTGAAGAAAAATCAGATGAACAAACTAAAATTGTGAGCACAATCGGACAATCCGTTCAAAGATCACGACTTTTCAAATCACCATTGATATCGCAATGCCGTGCCGTTGATGAGGATTTGTGAGATTGGCAACTTTGGAAGAATCTGTGACGTAGTTGCGGAATAACTACTCATTATTATTATTATTATTATTGTTATTATCATTATTATTATTATTATCATTATTATTGTTGTTGTTATTATTATTATTATTATTATTATTATTATCATTATTATCATTATTATTATTATTATTATTATTATTATTATTATTATCATTATTATTATTGTTATTATCATTATTATTATTATTATTATCATTATTATTATTATTTCTTTTTTGTATTTCGATGCATATTTTTGTATTCAATTTTATCTTTGTCACTTTTAATGTGTTTTTTATGACCGAATAAAGAAGCCTTGAAATGAAAATTGAAATGAAATTATTATTTGGAAAATGGATTAATGTAAAATGTAGAATAAGGGTTCAACATTATTTTTTTTCTTCAAAAATATATGCGGAAATTATCAAGGCATGATATACCTCAATCAAATGTCAACATTTAATTTTTCTTTAAAAAATGAAGAAAATGTGAATTTTGGTATACATATCCAGTGTGACGTCACAGATTCTGTTAGAATTGCCTATTGCACGGATCGTGATCAGGGAAATGGCTCGTGATATCCCTGTAAATTAAAAAAAAAATCATAACCTTTGGATAGATTGTACGACTTTGCTCAAATCTTCAGGCTGTTCATCTGNTCCCTCTTCTTTTGATGAGAAATAGTTACGTCAGTTGTGGATTTATAAAAGGTTAGGTTGAGGTTGGTCGGGTGTTATTCCATTTATAACTGGAATTAGGAAGTCTCTGCACAAAGTCCATGAGAATTACAGAATTCAGTAGTCAATGGATTAATAGGCCACGAGGGGTATTTAAAGACTGTGCGTCACGACGTGAACTTCCTTTGATACTGGGAGCACGCACTGATACCAGTGTTAAGGCCAACTCACATCTTTGCGTTTTTAGCCTGCGTCGCCCAGCGTTTTTGGAAATTAAAAACGCTCCCTTGACGCAGAAAGACACAGGTGATACAGTGGACTGACGCTTGGCTTACGCTCGAATGAGCGCAAGCTTGACGTCAGTCCACCTTCTGATCTGCGTATGCTGTGCGTTCAGAGAGCGTTTTCAATTTCCAAAAACGCTGGGCCGACGCAGGCTAAGGTGTGAGTCAGCCTTAAGAATTTCCTCGCGTATACACCTTGGCAAGTTGTATTTTTTTTAATCTTTATTTTATTCAATTATGGTGGCCCATTCAACAAGAGTTGATCTTCCATGGGGCCATGCGAAGACCAAATTAAAAGCAATACACACACGTAAATGTAGATTTGTAAAATCTGTGAATTCTCTGAGAGAATCAAGAAGTAATGCCTTCTCCCTATGTAAATATTATCACACACGAGTCTATGCCACACTTTCAGATTTGTCGGTAGCTTTGATGCTCCCCCATCTTATACCTAACTTGCATGCAGCTGCATGCATCATATTCTCACAATCTCTCGGTATAATTAAAAGGGAGCCAGCCCCTGGAATGTTCGTGCTCTCATTCATTGAAGAAAAATCAGATGAACAAACTAAAATCGTGAGCAAATTCGGACAATCTGTTCAAAGATCACAACTTTTCTAATTCCTATAGTGATATCGCGATTCCTTTCGCTGATGAGGATCCGTGAGGTTGGCAACTTTGGAAGAATTTGTGACGTGCTTGCGGAATATTATTATTATTTGGAAAATGGATTAATGCAAAATGTAGTAGAATAAGGGTTCAATATTATTTTTTTCTTCAAAAACACATGCGGAAATTATCAAGGCATGATATACCTCAATCAAATGTCAACATTTAATTTTTCTTTATAAAATGAAGAAAATGTGAATCTTGGTATACATATCCAGTGTGACGTCACAGATTCTGTTAGAATTGCCTATTGCACGGATCGTGATCAGGGAAATGGCTCGTGATATCCCTGTAAATTAAAAAAAAAATCATAACCTTTGGATAGATTGTACGACTTTGCTCAAATCTTCAGGCTGTTCATCTGATTTTTCTTGCAGTCGATGATAACACTCATTGATTTCAGGGACTGGTTCCCTTTCAAAACAATGATTGTGCATGTGTAATATACGAAGTACTCATAGACATGCTTCATCGGAAAATCCTCGAATTATTGAATTAAACAAATACTCATTTTGATTTCATGTGCTCTTGTTCATGACATGCTTTTATCCATCTGTCGAGAGGTTTACATATCAATGACAAAGAATTGGCAAGGAATTGTGATTTCGAATCTGTTTTTGCTCTCATCTGATCCTTTTTGTGCAGTTTACTAGATATATGGACATGATTGATAAAGGGGAGAGATAATACGACCTAAATTGACTTTTTCTACTCGGATTGTCCGATTTTGCTCAAATCTTCAGGTTGTTCATCTGATTTATCTTCAGTCATTGAGAACATAATAATTTCAAGGGGCTGGACCGTGTTTCACCAAGTTATGAAAGACTTTAAGAACGACTTTACTCACGACTGGTACCAGTTCTTGTGCTGAATGATCGAGAATCTTATGCGTATTACACTGGTTGACCTGTGCCAGTCTTTCTTAAAGTCGTGCGTGACTTTAAGAACGACTTAGTGAAATACCTCCCTGGTTCCCTTGTCAAAACAATGATTGTGCATGTGTAATATACTTAGTACTCATAGACATGCTTCATCGGAAAATCCTCGAATTATTGAATTAAACAAATACTCGTTTTGATTTCATGTACTCTTGTTCATGAGATGCTTTTATCAATCTATCGGGAAATTTACATTTTAATGACAGAAAATGGGCTGGGAAATGATTTCAAATCTGTTTTTGCTCTCGTCTGATCTTTTTCGAGCTTTTATTAGTTATACGGACATGATTGAAAAAGGATACAGATGATACGACATAAATTGCCTTTTTCTACCCATGCATCCACAAAGAATGATTTAACTGTGAAAAAAAGTATTTACAAAGCTATGTTTGTTGAGGCACAAGATCATTCCATGATCCTCCCACCACCATAGGATAACATTTACAAACACATTTTTATTAATTAACTAATTTATGTGTGGCTCAGTGGTAGAGCGTCTGCCCCATGAACGGAAGGTCGTGGGTTCGATCCCCGGCCGAGTCATACCAAAGACTAATAAGAATGGGACCATCTGCCTTCTTGCCAGACGCTCGGCATTTAAGAAAGGAGAAGGGTAATAATACCTTTTTGTTATGCAGGGCCCGCTGGAAGAGCAGCTAGCTTACAGCTGAATGTGGCTACCCTGGGTAAATAAGATATATTATTATTATATTATTATATTCATTTAGCATTTTACAAGAAAAGAAGAAGAATGATGAACACATGATAAATACAACAATGGAAAAGCAAAAATGATAAAGAGAAATTGAGAGAGAAAGATAAATGACCTGAGAGAAGTTGAGAGGGGCTGCTATGGTGTGGAAAATGCAAACCAAATAACTCCCCCACACTCTCAAAATTTCACACAGATTATATCCACGCACTTAAACACACAAACACATATCAACGTACGTGGACATACACGGAAACACACACACCTACTCAATCTATTTTTCAAAACCTCATACACGCACAAGCACATACACACATACCCAAACGTCTCACACGCAAGCACGCGCACACATACACACCTACGTACAGTACATGCACATAAGCTCAAACAGATGAATAATTTTTTTTCTCTCTCTCTCCATCTCTCCCACTCTATCTCTCTCTCTTTTACATTCATTCACACATACACACACATACACACATACTCACGAATTTAAGCAAAAAATACAAAACACCAAAAAAAAATGTCGCATATAGGAAGAGGACATCATTTCATTCAAAACACGTCCCTTTTTTATGAAAAAGTCGTCCTATTTCTAAAAGTAGTTGTCACTTTAAAAATAAGTCGTCCTGTTTACTGAAAAATGACCACCATAATTTTTTCGAAATAGAGGTTATTGTATATGTCCTCTTATAGCCGCCGTTTAATGAATATCACTGTACATTAAGCAAACATTGTCTGCTGTTCTAAATACAGAGTAGTACTAGTTGGTTAATGTTTTATATCGTCACCACCACACTGCCTCAACGTAATTGAACTAACAACTAACAGCCGAATATAATTCCTATATATTTTGCAGGTTGCCCCGTTGTCAATGACATACCTCAAGATGTCGTCGTTCATGAATCGTTCTACCACCAGATGAGACCGAAACTTTGAGGATGAACATATTGAATAACTTTTGCTTGACCGGTTGGCTGGTTTTGATGCGAGATGGCGCTCTTCAATCTCAGGAGATTATTTGCGCCAGTCATTTGGGTATTAAGACTCAGGCTTTGACCGCCCAAAAGCAATATTGCAGTGAATAGTTATTTTTGAAAACAAATTGTTAATTTCCCACCACCAGATTAAGATTTGCATTGCTTATAATCGCCATTTGTAGCAGAAATTGATCGGTTGGCTGGTTTTGAGGCTAGATGGCGCTCTTCAAACTCGTTGCGTCAGTCTTGTTTCGGGTTACATACGGGTAATACAGGCGAATCAACGTCGAGGATTATTTTTTATAGACCCGAGGCAACCTATTGGAGTTCAATGGTTATCATTAGAATATGTTAATGAGTTATCCATTAACTTTGACAATCAGTAAACCAATGATGGAATTTGCTTTACCAAATGGGGGACCCAATAATTTTATAATTTGGGAAATCTTTTAGCTCAGCGGAAGATAGAGGTAATTTACCTTCTAAGGGGTATGGAGTTTTTGGATTCACGACAAGTTGCTATGTTAATCAAGGTTGTTATTTCGAAAATGAGCTGGTCAAGAAATAGTTTTGAATGCAGAATAATAAAGTCCATAAAATTTCGTTTCCATTGATGCCAAGCACTTGTCGATCTAATCTACAGCTGTCTGATTTTATACGTGTTTTAATGGCCAAATAACACAGAGGTCTGTCGAGAAATAATTACGCGTGTGGACCCTTCGGATGTTGTAGACTCGGGCTTTGATAGCCGAAAAGCAACATTGCGGTAAATGATTAAAATGAAAATATCGTTGATGTCCCATCATCAAGTTAGGATTGAAATTGTCTGTATATTATTTCATCAAAGCAGAAATGTAGAAAAACTGACTCTGAAAGATGGACAAAAGATTTTTCTGTCCAATTCTTACTTACCTAAATCGTTTTTTTATTTTTTTTTTTATTCCTGTATAATTAACTTTTGTAATTAATTTCCATGTTCGGTTGTGATTACCATGATTACAAAACAGTTGTCCTGTTCCTATAGTCTACACATTTTGTTCTCAATTTGAAATCCGAGTTTTTGTCAGCCTCTTGTCATAGCTCTCTACGCCGTAGGCCAACAGTCCTTCTCATAAACATTGATTGAGCCATTTTTAACTCACAACATCTTCTGTCGACCATCGATAGGGGGCACTCGCTTCGCTCGCGCGGTTGTTGTTCTTCGTTATCGACGTCGAGGGGAAAGACCAAAGTCGAGGGCCTTGACAAAAGGCTAAGTTTTTGTTAGCATTTAGTTTTATCTTCATGCATCTAGCAGCGCTTTTAAACATTTGTATTAAGCGCAATATATCATAATAATAACTATTATATGATTATTATGATTATTGTTATCATTGGTACCATCATTATTGCCATTATCATTATATTACTATTATTATTTTTGCTATCAGACGATATCGTGGATTATATCTCTTAAAATAAGTCATTTACTCTTTGAGTGTATTACCCCTTTAAGTTAAACACAATCTGATATTATTTTCACCATGTCATTGTGCAAAATCAACAATAAAATCAAATCAATAATAAAAAGAAGCGAGAATTTCCTCTGAACAATAAAAAAAAAGTAATGGATATTGAAGAAGATACATTGTTTTCAGGGGAATTTGTGACAATCGGAACAATTAAAGAAATAGCCATCTTTATCGCTTGCCAAGGACATTCTGTTTAAGGTCCAAAGTTTGATTCATGGTAGGAGGCAGGGACATTAAATGAATCTATGTCCTTAAATTGCACACATATCGATAAAAGTATAAAGTTCAAGGCCGATTTATGTTCACACTTTGTCCGAGTCAATAAGCCTGAATCAATGTCTTAACTGCTTAAAGGTAGAATACTTCTTTTTCAGCCTAAGATTTGACTTTCCAGGATTGTTGTGTTATGTTGAAGAGTACTAAATGTTAGAACTTATCACCTAAAATTTGACTTTCCAAGATTGTTGTGTTATGTTGAAGAGTACTAAATGTTAGAACTTATCACCAATCAATTAAGCACAAAGATTGGTCATGATAGGCGCAATTATAGTTATTACAATAATAATTCATATATTTGGGCCTCGAACTAATGGACCGTGCGTTCAAAATTCAAAACAGCCTTTAACCCTTCGTTGACCAATAGCGCAATCGAGTCTCTCTCAGTGCGTATTTCGCATGGTGTGGCAGTGTATGAAAGTGTGCACTGTATTTTCTCTTATGTTTTTGCTAGGAGTATCGCGATACCGTTGGTGTCAAGATGTATTATGATAGAATAGATTTTTATTTGAATTAAATATTCTGGACTACATTTGATCAAAATACTTCATAGAGGTTATTATTTTGGCACATCCGAGGTACACAACAAATTGTAAGCATAACCGTAATGTGTGCAAATGTAGTTTTCTACCTTTAAAGTCGTTAAGAGAATACAAGAACCCAACGTCGACTTGTGCCTATGAAGCAAAATAATGTGCACTGTGAGCAGAAGGAAAAGTGTCTCGGACAAAGTAAACATTTTCATTCAAGCCTTCACAATAGAATCATGAGCAGAGAAGAATGCCACTATATACTACAACCTCATTTCAAGATTAATCTAAAAACTTATTTGTTTAACACCGCTGTCTGAAGACAGACAGACATTCATTCATTTCTTTGTTTCAATTGTTGTAAATCTTGTATGTCTCCTCGTTTAAAATTATCCATAGCTCATTTAAGCGCCTTGAGCATTTAATCAAAATGGATAATGGCGCCCTATGAATCTCATGTATTATCATTATCAGGATTATTATTATAAAGAAAGTAGCTTCGCGCTTATTTACTGAACAGGTGCGACAACTGAATGACATTTCTCTGCAGAATGCGAGGGAAGGAAATCCCTTTTGTGCGCATCCACCACCTGTAAATTATTGAATGGAAGCTGTTTTCTTTGTCCAAACAATTTGTCCTTTCTGATCGCAGTGCTTATGCTGGTGCTAAAATATCGACGGTAATATATAGATCAACAATTCGTAATTATAGTTTAGAATAGGGTCAGCTCTCGCGCCGAGGTGCATTAACTGTCGAAGGGGGTGTTGCTCAAAAGTTGCAATTGATCGCATATCAACTGCAAATCAGTTGCAAATTGAAACGCGCATTTTCATTCGTACATGATATACACTTCTATACAAGTCGCGCATGAAACAATGATTTTGACTGGCGCGTTCCAATCAACTGCAACTTACGATCAATTGCAACTTTTGAGCAACACCCCCTAAATCAAATTACGCAAAAACCTTCCGGTGTTGGTATCCTGTCCGAAAT
The DNA here is from genome assembly GCA_036244855.1 of Temnopleurus reevesii. NCBI lineage: Eukaryota > Metazoa > Echinodermata > Echinoidea > Temnopleuroida > Temnopleuridae > Temnopleurus > Temnopleurus reevesii. The sequence continues at coordinate 12,708 of BQKZ01007268.1, read as the reverse complement.
CAGAGTGACCATCGAATCAATCACCATGTCGCACCGACCAAAGACCGTTCAAGAATACAAGATTTTGGCGAAAAAGTTGATGAAATCAACGTATTGGGATTATTACAACCTTCCAGGTGACCAGTCACAGTCGTATTGTGATAGCACTGAGGCTTTCAAAAGGTGAGGTATTTTCAATATTCTTAAAAAAAAACAACTTATAATCTAGTACATGTATGATACAGAAAGAACTCGTTGATGATGATGAATCTCAAGTGAAAATTTGGTGAAAAACTAAAGCTTTACCCCAAAATATATTGCCAAATCTTCATGAGATAATGAAATATAGTTTTATTAATACATTGCATTTCAAATTGTTTGGAAATTTGGAAATTATTTATTCAAATGTGATCGACATATATATTATAGTCAACATTCTGTTTATATTACATTTTGTTCATGTACATTATATTATGTTAAGAAAATTATACAAAATGAGTTTTGGTAAAGCTGGTAAAAAATGAAGAAATAAAATAATCTATAGTCTTGTGGTCCACAAGGTTCAAGCAATATTTTCTTTCTTAACAAGGATACCTAACGCAAAGAATTGGATGAAAATTTTAAAATGAAATTTTTGTATATTCTTCTTAGTATTCTTTTGTCAAATCTCGGAAATATATCCAGTATGCCCGATAACAAGCATAATATCGTTATTACCAAAAGAGAGAGCGAAAGATGATTTCACGGTCAAATTCAAATTTTCCAAAAGAATAATTTTATTAAAAATTATGCCCTGGTCTCGGAACGTGTGTGAGATTTATATGTCATGATAAACATCCCGTAGGCTTATATATATATTGTTTAAATATTTACTAAAAACCATATGTGGGCTTTGATCTGGCACGTTCAGTATCTGGTTCGGTATAAATTCCCAATAATTGATTACTGTCATATGTTCGTGCACACTGAAAGAATGACAAACCTGTGAACATTGTGAGGGTAAATATGACCGACTCACACCTTTGCGCTTTTAGCCGACGTAGGCCCTGCGTTTTTTTTTTTTTTTGTGGACGCACAATGGCTCAGGTCATACTGCGGACTGACGCTCGGCGTACGCCCCTTGAGCTAACCAGAACGTCAGTCCACCGTCTAATCTGTGTATGCTGTGCATCAAGGGAGCGTTATTAATTTCCAAATATGCTGGGCCGCCGCTGACTAAAATGCAAAGGTATGAGTCGGCCTTTAGTGTCCAACCAAATAATTTCTGGCGATACTTCTCCTATTTCACTTTCACAATAATAATGTAAGGCATATTTACCTGGGTTTTTGTTGATAATAATTTAAAGTGTTTTCAGGTCGGTAGATGGATAAGTGTTTGTATTTCCATAGTCTGAATAGTTATTGACATCTTCTGAGTACCCCTCATCCTGGTGAAAGGAACAAAGAGTACGATTTTAGGTTTGTACCCTAACAAAGTTGTAAATTACTTTCTGATCTATATTGCCGACATTGGTGGGATTCGAATCGCGACCAACTGGCTATAACGTGTAAAAGGCGACAGTCAGAATCACTGCTTGAGCGACTGTGAAGGTTAAATCAACACGATCTAAAATATTATCAGCAAAGTTATGATTCTTTGTAATGCGATTGATATTGGGAACGGCTTGCGAGTGTGATGTCTACACAGTTCAATACACGACGTATGGATCTATCGTTTCAAGAAACAATAAAATCATTTAAGGCGTTACTAGATCTAATTCTGTTTATGGAAATTGATTATTTTTTCTCGATATTATTAGTTTTTACTCTCATCCGTATCATGAACCTCGTCACCGATTTTACGAACCGGTCTACAAGCGAGGGGTGGTTGCACGAACCAGTCGTAGCAATTCCATTGAAATAAATGCTATTGAAATAACATGAATTCAAGCGGTATGTGCCATTGTACTTGACGCTATGTCGGGGTTTCTACGCGTTCAAGCAGCAGCCCCCAAAGCCTGGTCGTGAAAACACTGACCATTAATTTACCCCGGTTTCCATTGCACCTGTAGATATAAATTCCGGCCCCATCTCCTGAACGATGTATCTTCGCGCCGTCTCTCGACCACCATCCTTGGCCAACCGGTTAGTTCGCCCATAGGAGTGGCGCCCGCTGCGCTCCACCGATTCGCTCACAAGGATGCAGAGATCGGGACTGCAAAAGGTAAATATTCACTGTGAGCAAATGATACAAAGGTCTGAGACAAAGTAGACAACCTCAATTCAAGTATTAGCAATAGTATCTAGATGGACCACAATCATTGGCCAAGCGGTTAGTACCCCTATAGGAGTGGCGCCCTCTGCGCTGCACCGCTTTGCTCAAATGGATGCAGAGATCGGGACTGCAAAAGGTAAGTATTTAAGCCCCGGTCACATAGGGCGCCCAAGAAGCTACACGATTCAACATCACAGTTAGCTGCATGCGAAGAAAGAGTCATGTTGAATAGTGTAGCTTCCGGGGCCCTATGTGACCGGGGCTTTAATGATGTGGCTAAATGGACACAAAAGAAATATGCGTCTTCGGACAGCGAAAGCTCACCAGGGCGGTGTTTCACCAAATCGTTCATAAAGTTACACACGCCTTTGATAAACACTGGAGAACGTTAACGAGTGTAATACGCATAATAATCTCGATCATTCGGCACAAGAACTGGTACCAGTCGTGCGTAAAGTCGTTCTTTAAGTCTTTCCTAACATGCTGAAACACCCGGTTGTCTTATCCGAGAGGCCGCAAAGGCTGGGGATCTGGCCCTGAGAATCTGTCACTGAGCTATAACACAGGAGCTAAAATTTCATCTAGTTCTGTTACCATCCATGTAAAATTACCCATGTTAAAACATTTGATATATAATTTGTTAATATTGTGTGATACATGTCTTTCACTAGAAAAAAAGCTTAACAACATTATACCTTACAATGCAGGAGCATCAAAAGCTGGGTCCATCATGATCCAAAGCACCTTTTCAAACACTCACGTCAGCAAGGTATCAGAGGCCGTCCCAGATGGAGTCCGCTGGATGCAACTCTACGTCTTCAGACAACGAATTATCACCAGGAGTCTTATCCGAGAGGCTGCGAAGGATGTATATCTGTCTCTGAGAATCCGTCACTGAGCCATAACCATAACGGACAAAAATGGAGCTGAAATAGCATGTCATTCCGTTTCCGTCCATGTGAAATTTCCTATTTGTAAACATCTCGTCCGTGTTTTGGGAAAGTGACGGGAGCCAGAGGGTATTGTTACACAAAATGATTTTCAAATCCATTGAAACGTGTCCTCCTATAGAATTAACACGGTGTTCGATAGGATGCCCGTTGAATTGGCGCTATGTCGGAATTCCATTGTCTTCATGCAACAATATACTTTGGCTTCCGTCACTTCGTAAAAACACGGACGATCTGATGTATAAATTTTCATAGATGATGTCTTTCACTAGAAAAAAAAGACTAGTAACATTATATGTTACAAACATTATTCCAGGTGCATCGAATGCCGGGTCCATCATGATCCAAAGCACCTTTTCAAACACTCACGTGAGCAAGGTATCAGAGGCTGTTCCAGATGGAATCCGCTGGATGCAGCTCTACGTCTTCAGACAACGAATTATCACCAGGAGCGTCATTCGAGAGGCCGAGAAGGCCGGGTACAGCGCCATTGTGCTCACCGTTGATTCCCCAGCCACTGCTTGGAGCATAGATGATTTCAAGGAGCTGTTTGGGTATGACAAGCTACTCAGGTTAGTGGTGATGATGTGTTTAGTATTGACGTTTTTCATCAGTCGTCCGATGATTTTACGCCGTGTTCTGTAGTGGTCCATATCCTACTATACATCAACATGATCAAGACAGACTAACAGCTTTCCGTTTATGGCCTGTATTGGCCCATCGTTTTTGGAAATTAATAACACAACCTGGGCCCTGTAACATAAATATTTACAATCGATCGTATGACTGGTATCAATCGCAAGTCTACGGGAGATCATGTACCAAAGTTGATTGATTGCAAACTTGTTACAGTCCCTGGACACACATGGACGCAGGTCGTACGGCAGGGCAGACGTACGCTCCTTAAGTGCACGCGGAACGTCAGTCCACCGTCTGATGAGCGTATACTGTGCGCCCGGGGAGCGTTTAAATTAGAAAAAAAAATGCTGGGCCGACGCAGGCTAAAGGTGTGAATCAGACGTAGCAGAAAATAAATAAATGATAATCATATACCCCAGGATTTCTGGTGGCGCATGAGAGCTGCTAGACCAGCCAACATACTGTTTGTGTCCCTTGGAAGAGTATATAACACGATGTAAACTATTTCCGAAACGTTAACTAGAACGTAGACAATAGGTCCGTACACCGTGTATTCAACTGTGCGGACACAGCAATGACAAGCCGGTACGGAATTTAACAGTATTACAAAGGAGCATTGAAATTGCGTTCGGTTTAACTTTTCGAAAATACTTTTATATTGTGATCTATCCAGACACTTCAGAGCTAACATCTAGTAATTCTAACGATCCTCAATTGTTTGTTTTTATTTCCGTAAATTCAACAAAATATTTAAAAAAAGTAAATACAATCAAAATATAAAAAGCGGCGGATATAGCCCATTTCACAGAATACCACGTGTCTTCATTGTGGTTCTTAACAAAATCAATATAATTTGTTTGGAAAATGATTAGTGAAAAGTAATCTTCTGTTGATCAATATGTTAAAGAAAAAAGAAGTGCATTAGAAGGGAGTTCTTCATGATCACATCACAGTATTGGCCAAAGTTTCCAATCCAAGGTTGCCCATCACAGGTGTAAACGCAAATTTTGAAAATGCATAGAATTTGAACGTACTTTACGATTCTGCTCAAATTTTTGCAGTTGTTCATTTGATTTCTCGTCATTCCCTGGAGGAAGTTCCCATCTAAACCTAAATGTTGCTCTGCAGATACCCAAACATCGATATTGGACTACCTGAGCAGATAGAAGCAGAAAAGAACGGCGATCTGAACCTGATATCATACTTTTCTTCGAACATGGAGGATTCAGTCACATGGGATATAATAAAATGGATCAAGAAAGAAACATCACTTCCGGTCGTATGCAAGGGTATACTGACAGGTAGGTTATGTTGTCTGTGATGAATATAGCTCTCCGATTCTGAACGCACGTGGCGCCATAATTATTTTGCATTTCAAACTAAGATTGTAGACTTCCGGTTCATACTTTTCTGAGTAGAAGCTACATGCGCGTAATTATAGGCGAATTACCGTAAGTCGAGGATGAAAAATAAATCCCTATGTGACCCATTGGAGTTCAGTTATTATTGATTAATGTTAATAGATTTGAACGAGTTAATAGATGTGAACTGTGGATATTAGTAACTAAATATATGACCTTTCTTTATTCAAAGGGGGACCCAATAGTTTTCGATTTCTGAAACTACTGGAAAGACTCAATCTTCCTCCTTAGGGGTGTGGAGTTTATTGACTCACGATATGTTGCTATGTTAGGGGTGATTTTTCAAAAATTAGCTGGTCAAGAGGTAGCTTTGAATGCAGAATGATGAAGTCCATTGCTGCCAAGCACTTGTCGATCTAATCTACAGCTGATTTTATATGATTTTTTTTAGGCGAAATAACACAGGGGTCTATGGAAAAAGAATTACGCGTGTGGACACTAGAGTTTTTTTTAATTGTTGGTGGTAGCAGACGTATCCTTATTATTCAAACAGTCCTTATTATTTGGGACGCAGGTATTTGCTAAAGTTAGTTATCAGGTCGATCCATGCATGCTTGAGTGTAATTAGACATGCAGAACGGAAAAAGATGTTTCAAATATGGATCAATGCGCGACATCGGCACTGTCAGATGACACATCCTGATATTACTAACATGTGATAGAGAAAATTGATAAAAGATACAAAGGGATATAGTGATGAATAATCATGGCAGTATCTTCGCAAAGATGATCCGTAAGCATCTTGAAATGCACCTTTTTTATAATAAGACTGATCGTTAAATCCACATTGCAACAGACTTTTAATAAATTTGTTTTTTTTTTAATTCTACTTGCCAATTTAAACGCCCATTCTGATTGGTTAGCTTATTTTGTTTTAGATTCGCATGCAACAAAGGGGTTAATAAATTGCAATTAATAAATCAACTTTCCTCCATTGAACATGTGTTTCGGAACACGGGTTTCGAAAACATCATCAATTTTCTTAGAAGGCCCTTTAAAGACTAAGAAAATAATATGATAAAAAATCAAATCTGAAATAACACGATATAATCTCTTTCCATATAGTTCAGTCGAACAAGAATTCCATGTTCCTGTGTAATGCTATCGAGACCAGCTTGCGATTGTGATGCCCATTCAGTTCAATATATGACATAGGGGTCTATTGTCTAATGACACGCTTAATTCTTTACGGTGTCTTTAATTCTGTCAAATATTCCAATAACCATGATAACACATGTATGGGCGAATGATGGGATTCTACATGCCATCCGTTGTCCAAGATTTATCTCCCCGATTGATATTCAAGGTTTACCATATTTTTATGTATGATAACAGCACGAGGGGCGAAACAGGCAGTTGAAGCAGGAGCGGATGCCATCATCGTGTCGGCACATGGAGGAAGGCAACTCGAAGGCGTACCAGCATCAGTACGTAATATAACAATTTCACGACAGTTTCACGTCCGTTACGCCCAAAGATGTGAATGTATTGAAAACTATTCATTGAAATTCACTGAATTCATGATTATGAAACAAATAGTTTTTGTAACGCACATAATGAATTTTAAGAAATTTTATGTAGATAGGCACCCACTGTTAGCGTAACGGACATGACAAAACCGTGGAATTGGCGAATAGCAAATGTATTATTTGTCAAATTATGGCCACAATTCCAACAAAGAAATTAGAAAGAAATACACCTAAAGCTGATTCGCTTTAGTTTAAAAAATTGGGCATTTTATATGTTATTCTGATTAACCAAATGCAGGTGTATGAAATAATCCAAGCTTCTTTCTTTCTTTTATCTCTACGTCTTTTGAACTTATTTGAACATTGGATAAGATTCATTTGCACACATCTATCAGAGGATTATATTGTGCGCATTTGGCTCTATAAGAACCTACAAGAAATGAGCATGAGCATAGAATTACGTATCAAATGCCCAATTTTGCCAGCCCGTAACCTGAGGGTTATTGCGTACAACGGTAAATCACGATAATGCTGTTATTGAAAATGAATTACATTATCGGAGGTTGCAGGTTGGAGACGTTGAACTGTGAAGCGTGTCTTTCAGACCTAAATAGTATTTTCTGATATACATGCACGCAAAACTCGCCGTTCTCTCTTATATGTCCTTCAAACTCGATGGACCTGTTTCAAATTTTTCAGATTGACGCCCTGTCCGAGGTGGTGGAAGCTGTTCGTGGCCGAAACGTCGAGGTGTATCTGGACGGAGGCGTAAGGACCGGATCAGATGTCCTCAAGGCTCTGGCTATGGGTGCTAGGGCCGTCTTCGTCGGCAGACCGGCTCTTTGGGGTTTAGCTTGTGAGGTAAGACATTCTGTACACCCTCTTTACCGTTGATTCAATGTGAAGGAGAAAATATAGGACAAGGGCTGTGTTTCATAAAGTAGGTATACGCATGAATCTACGAATAACTCTTGACCCTTTCTCATAGGTGATTCAGCGATAGAAGTTAATTTCACGCGCAGGAAAGGGTCACCAGTCTTTTAAAGAATCATATGTAGATATACGAACAATAAAATGAAAGACAACACGGGAAAAGCCTGCAAATACAGATCGAACATTCGCATATCTTTACGATGTTAGTTCCTCGGGGTCACGTTTCGAACTCCGGCCACCTGTGGCTATAGAGCAAATGTCTCCCAAGTATGCCATAATTTGAAAGATGTGGAGATTCGAAGGATCCTCAGTCATACATGTGAGGCTAGTGGTAGTCCAGTTGTGTTCCCTTCGAGCACAATTTCCCTTCCTGAACTTGGGCGTCAAACGCAGAGTTCACTGTTCCATACCTTGTCAGTGCGTGTATATGGAGCAGTGAATTCGGGATAATACATGTATGTCGCCCCCTAGATTCAGGCATGGACTATTGAATCTTGGAGGGGAAGCTAAAGAAAGAAAAAAAATGTTCAATCAGTCCTCAAGTACGCTAGTGGCGGCGGAACACATTTTCATTGAAAAGTCATTGAAAAGATTTAGCAGGCAAGGTATTGCTCCTTTGCAATAGCCTGCCTCCAATATGCTTTACACGTTGAATGATATCCGCCCTGACTGCCGAGGGGAAATGTTATCGACCATCAGTATAAGATATCTCAATGAAAAAACTCTTCATTTTTCGATCACATCAACCTTTGATCGTATGACAAGACTTAATGAGTAGATACGGTACACGGTTTGTAAATTTGCTTTTCACTTTATTGCTTAGCAGCGTATAAATTACATTTAGTATTATCAGAACAAAGTCTATTTCACAAAATGTGGAATGATTGATTAATCCATGGAGTCCTTATTCGAACATAATTACTTAAATATAAAGAAAATGGTGGAAATTGCCACCATGGGCTTGTGACATTGTATTTGCTTTCGTTGTGTACATATGCAATGATTTTATATCTTTAAAGATTGCATTATATAATATGGTGTATCGCTTGCAATGTAAGAGTGAATTCACAGTTTAAGAAGAACATCGAAAATGATATTTCATTACTTTTTGAAAGTTAAACAATTTATTCATTTGAACACACTCGCATTGATAAGAAAAATTATCGTGTGCCCCTCCCCCTAAAGATACAATTGGATTTCCGTAGTTGATATAACTTATCAAATATACAGTGTGTCTCAATAAAAACGTAACACTTTTGAAATGGTTGGCAAATTGAGCATATATGGTTTTATTAAGAAATGTTGATATGTATAGAAAGCTGACGGATTGACCTTTCTAATGATATGAAAAATCGGAAAAAAGAATCATGCTCCGATGAACAGTGTTCACTTAAGTTAGATGCATGAAAATGTGCCTGCGCAGGATTTTCCTTCCAATTTTGGACAAGTAAGCTACTTGTAGCTTACAAAAAGATTTATCTGAGACATTTAGGATCGATGGATCAACAGGGTATTTTGATTAGATTGAATGCCATTCCTTTTGCTCTGTTATCTATCAATTCCGAAAAACCACCGCCCCCACAAACACACACACGCACACACTTCCACTCCCATCGTATTGTAAAAAAAAAGTTAAATCTTTTTATGTAAGATGTTCATGTTATTTTTTTTCCTTCTTATTTACAACTGCTTTTTCCATCTTAAAATAAAAGATCTGACAAAAATAATCGTCCCGATAATCGATGGACATATGTTATCCCTGCCCTTGATAGAGTTGCAAGGTATCGCCATGGCAGGAATAGATGGTTTCGACGTGTATGGTGGGCGCAAGATGGGGCACCTTGCCATTGCTGCAGAACACCTCACCCAGCTCTTCAGTGATCATATGAAGTTGAATGGCTTCCAGGTTCACCTGATATGATGCCTCTCGGCTTCTTTTTCGGGGGATAGCTCAAGATTAAGGTCTACACCACACCTCCCGACACGAGATTGATGTCCTTAATTCGTCAGGACAGAGCAACAGTCAGGTCAGGAGAGCTGACATGCTGAAATGGGCAAGAT
>BQKZ01007267.1:19526-31000 GCA_036244855.1 Temnopleurus reevesii | reverse complement strand
ATACAGTAGTTCAGGAATTAGAAGTAAATAAATGGTGGGCATTATTTGATGAGTAGCAGCCTGTTTAAAACTCTAATGAATATTTACTTCTTTTATGTACAAAAAACAAGAACAAATGCTTGAACAACTACCCGATGCACATCTTATTTAAAATGCTGGGAGAAACTTCCCAGGTAATTATAAATACATGTAGGAAAAAGTTCTAAACAGACCTAGCTATTAAGTTTATACAACTTAATACATTATTATTTGATTTGTTGGATTTCAACCATGGTATTACAAGGTTTTTGACACAGAAACTTCACTTAGGCCTCAGAAATGTCAATATAACAAGGTTCTATTTTGTTATGACATTCCTACATAAGTAATGACTAACCATTCCAGACAAAATACATGATTGGATGAAATAACCTTTGATGGACACTTCATGGTAATTATAATTTCCTGCAGACACAATGGTCAATTAAATGCAATTAAGACGTATCAGTCGGAAAGGTCACACAGAGGTCGTTGGGCTCTCTCAGGATGGCGAGGAAGGGAATACCCCCTTTTAATTGACCATTGATGACAGATTGGGTTAAGAGACCAGGGTTGTGCTTCATAAAAGCTGTGCGTAGATGAACGCACTACTCTATGAATGACTGGTAACCCTTTCTCACATGCTTTCTCATGTGCACTGTCAAGGCTTTGTGGTGTAGTGGTTCTGACTCTCGCCTTTCAACCCAAGGATCGTACGTTCAAATCCCCTCCATGGCGTTAATTTCCTTCAGCAAGAAATTTGTCGACCTCACAATCCTATTATCATATCATTATAAAGATCTTACTTTTGGGAAAAAATATCCTATTCTTAGCTTCTGTACACTTTCCAACACTGTATCTCAGGACATTGAATAAACTATTTTGTCCTATTAGTGTCCAATTTTTATTCAAAACTTCTATTAAATAAAAACTCCTACTAAATTGAAAACTCCTACTAGATAAAATCCTATGAATTGGCAGCTCTGTATACATGCATATATGCTCTTAAAAATATCATCATAAATTTTCCAAATCTAAGGTGCAGTCTGTGTCAAACAAATAATTTTACACAGACTCATTGCTTGATGGATGCTTGTCTGTGGCATGGAAAAGTGATACTGTAAAAGCCAATATTTTGGCCTACATAAATTTTAGCGACTTCAATGAATTTTAGATCTTTTTGTACATTAGCGAGTTGTTATTTTCATGTTTTGAAAGATTATTGTACACAAGTCTATGGGCATTCTGTTGAGTGAAAAGTTTTTAGAATTAATGGTCGCAAAATTCAAGAGAATAAAACCCCTGTGAAAATTTCAGCTTTTACAGTAGATTGCAAGTTTTGTTGTTTTCATAGCACAAAGTCATAAGGATGTATGCTGTTGAAAAGCACAAGCCTCCTATGTAAATCAGCATAGTTAGCAAGCATCATCATCAAATTCATTGCCATCCAATTCCTGAAGCAAAGATATTTAGGAATCAAATCAATCATAATTTTATCTTTAGTAAACAAATCTTTGTGAATCAAACTGATCATATCTTCCCAATAAAAATATTTGTCAACGAAACTCTCCTACTCACCTTGCATACGCATGACCATCTGTTGTCCTTCAGTAGCGAAGGTTAGATTGGCAAGGAGTTGAAGCCAGAGGGCAGCAAACATGTGGGAGTTGACGGCATTCTTGGTCTGCTTGGAGCTCCTGGGGAGTTTCACTTTCAGGAATGACCCAAGGAAACCACTCTGATTGTGGAAAGAGAGAAGGGAAATGGATAATTCTAAGAAAACTGTGCTGAGGAAAATATGATCCAGATGAGACTTAAAATCAATGCAGGTGCTGCAACATGAACTAATTACCAGGATATCTAGCAGGAGAATATACATCAATATTTAGTAATATATTTAGATAATGAAATTCTATATCCATGTAGTTGATGAGAGTGAACAGTAGCTAACAAAGATTAGATAAACTTTTAGCAGGTATCATCAATGTAGCAAAATCAGACAAATATACACAGCTAGCATAAACATGCAAGACAAAAAAATTGACAACCCAATGGACATCAATCACCTATTGCCTACCAATCATGAAAAAGAATTTCCCTTTATAAAAATGATTATTATGCTAACATCAAGTTAACATTTTCTACCATATAACTTTGTTGGGTTCAAGTCCTTGGTTAAATATCCGATTCTCTCCTACATCAAGACATTATTTTATCTACATCTCGAGCAGACTCAAAGATGATGCGACTACAGAATTAATATCTAGAATCTGTCCCTTCTTACCTTCCATAGGACGTTCCTGCACTCTCCAAACCAAACAAGGTTGCCAAGAATGGAGAACACCTTCGCAAGTACATCAGATTCTGATCCCTTCTCAACCTTTAATTTCTCCCTCTCCACCAATCTTAGCAGGTAATGGAGGATCGAGTTACCAGTCTGTCCAGGACCGCTTGAAGCTATAGCTGCACACACTGGAAAAATATTTAAATGAAATAGAATAGTATAGACAATTACAGGAAGAACATCATATTCTGGTCCCCTCTCTAATTCCAATCTTTCTTTCTATTGATCTTAGCAGTTAATGAAGGATCAAATTATCAGTGTACCCTGGCCCACTGTCCGCTAAGGCAGCACACAGTCAAAATATGTTAAAAACAAAAATGTTTGATTATATCATCAGATTGTAATCCCTGCTTTACATTTATCAAGCCATCTTGAGCAATCTTCACTATCAAGAAATGCAGGATATTTATGTAACTGTGATTTTTAGTAAACAGAATGGAGATTGCCCCAGTAAATCCAAAGAGAAGTCGGACGTCTTGTCGACTCCTCTATTTTTATATTCTAATGATTTGATTTCTAATAATTTCTTCAGGCTAAACAAGCAGGACTTAGGGAAGGCTAATTTTATTTACATGTTTTATCAAAGGACTTTCTATAGTGTACATACCAGCTGGGCATCTCGCAGTATACGTAGTGAGGAGTAACAACGTTGCAGTCAAGAGTTTCACATCCATAGTAAGCCATGCCCATAGTTTGTGAATTGTCACACCTAGGCTTGCTTGGTGGGCCGCCATCTACCAATCAGGAGTGAGAGAAGAGCGAAATGTTTATTAATTTAATACAACAGGATAATAAGCCATTCTTTCTGGTTTCAAATAGTTTAAAATATGCCTCCGGCACCACCCTACTGTGGCGGAGGCATAAAAATGGTCCCTGAACAAAAGTAAAATCATCCACAAAATGAGAAAACCTTCAATAAACTAGAACACAAATACAAACAAGTTTCAACCATCCTATTGTATATTCACCAAATATATTCATTTTCTCTGAATGTAATCAGTAAATCAACAACTATGAAATTCATTTGAAATGTTTGTTTTGTATTTATTGCATATTTCACAATCAGAACTCTACATATTTCATCTATATGGCAGCTACTGGGCTACAAGAGACAAATAGATCTAATTACTCCCTGAGGAAGTAAAAGAGGATAGAAAAAGTAAGGAATACAATTTTTGGTTGTCATGCCTGCGTATGTATTCAAATATGTATTGAAGTATTACCTTGACATCAAGACTGTTCATCATCATGCTGTTGAGGAGATCAAATGAAGACTGCAGCTCAGCAAACATGGGTTCCTCCTGCAAACAAAAATATATAATGATAATAGAACATACATTTACCTGCTAACACAAACTAGGGAATCCCCATTTTTATATATTTTCCACCAAGTAGTAGTAGTAATGGTTTATTTATTGAATCACAATTAAAATCGTTTCTTGCAGCCAAAGGCTGAATTGCAAATGCATTTACAAAAGATCATTTAAAATACAAAGAATACACATAATAAGTGATTCAATTATCCACTTACGTCACAAAAAAAATAAAAGAAATGTCTGGTGTAAGACTTGAATTTATCTAGAAGGAACAAAATGTATGCCTATCATTACTGACCTCAATAAATTTCAAATAGTATACAACCAACGTTGAGTTTCAACCATTTCCTGAGAAAGAGGACATGTTAGGGATTCAATAAAGATTAAAAACAAAAGGAAATGGTCTCTATTGAATATCTACACAAATAATATTGGCATACAAATATAGTATGGACACATAAGTTAAAGTCATGTTACAAAATGCAAAATAATAATTGGAAATAAATGAGTCAAAGTAACTACTCAAACCAAATAAATAATGATGATGATGATGATGATGATGATGATGGCCTCTTGTATAGCGCTGGTACCGCCACAGCTGGGCGCTCATGGCGCTTGATTACTCAAAAAATAATAATAATAGATAGATGCAATTTTTATAGCGCACGTATCCACTCTGCTGAGTGCTCAAGGCGCTTTACATTATTATTACCCTGGCTTTAGCCTGGCAGCCATCCGCGGCGCACTTGGCATTTCGAGGAATAAATATTCCTGCCAGAAATAATAAATTGAGAAATAATTACATATAGTAGTGTCCTACAAAATACATGTTTCTTTGCAAATTAACATAAATTTTTTAACTTTTAAGACGATTAAAGTATAAAATATAAAGCATAATGACCTTCTTCTTGGAGCTGTTCTTGTTCATATGTAGACTCTCCAGTGTAAGTTTGGTATGGATTTGCTTCAGGGTATCAATTGTTGTTTCTACAAGTCCAGCTGTAAACAAAAACAAGGATAAAAAACCCCCAAAAAATAGAGTTATTTTAAAAGCCAATATTTTATTAAATTTCAGCAAATTCACTGAATTTAGGTCCTTTTAACGCATTAGTGAGTTGTTAATTTCACATTTTGAATGATTATTTTACACAAGTCTATGCACATTCTAATGAGGGAAAATTTTATCGAATTCATGGTCGCAAAATTCAAGAAAATAAACCTCCGCGAATATTTCAGCTTATACAGTATATATGTCAGGACATGAATCAAGTTGAAATGAAATGATTGAGCAGGATGAAAAGATCTTCTTTTCACTTCATCCATTATATTTTCTCCAAATGTTATGATTAAATCTCATTATTCTCCCATAATTGTTTATATTCCATACATGTCATCATCATTGTTATAGACAGGTGCTGACTGCATCTCACTCACCAGCTGCCACTAAACCCTGAATGGAAACCAAGTTGGCCAGGACTCAACAGTTGGAAAGACAATTTCATTATCTTCTTCCCCTTCTTCTGAATTCAAATACTACAACTTTCCCTCCCCTCTCTCACCATCATCTTCACTCGTCATTTTTCTTTCTCTCTTGGCCTATCTCATCTTCCTTTTCATTCATCATTTGGACATTTAATATTCAAGAGTATGTATCATGCTTACAAGCAAATGCCAGACCCTTGATGGCAAGAAGAACTTTGAGAGCAGAAAATCCAGCTGGTTTCTCCAGGGCTATCCAACGTCCTCCAGAACTCAGTAAGCAACCATGTTCCTTCAATAATGGTTCACATCACTCATCTTGCTCCAATTCTTTCTTCTTCTTTCTTCTCTCTCCCCCTTTATATGTCACTCGCTTAACAAAGACAGTATCATACTTACAAGCTAGAGCTGAATCTGAGATGGCAAGAAGAACTTTGAGAGCAGAAAAGACAGCTAGTTCTTCCAGGGACATACCAAGTCCAATAGTATGGTAGGGGCATTTGTTTGCTGTCAGTAATGCTTCACATAACTCTTTTTGCTCCTATTTTTTCATTCGTTTCTCTATCTTTGCATTTTTACGATGACATCATCACACTTACAAGCTAAAGCAAAACTTTTGGCTGAATCTGAGATGGCAAGAAGAACTTTGAGAGCAGAGAAGACAGCTGGTTTCTCCAGAGCTATCCCAGGCCCTACAGACCTCGGTAGGGAGCCATCGTAAGCCTTCAACAATGCTTCACATAACTCACTCCCAGCTGATGTATCTATGAATGAACACAAATTTGAGAAAAATTGAACGGAATGCTCGGATCTAAAAGGGCATTCCATAAACTGTTCACATGCTGCCAGCATTTTCATCTAACCTCAATTCACGTTACAAAATATATGAGCCATAATCCTGTAAGATCATACAAATAGTTTACAAATTAGATATGGGGGTTTTGCTTGAAAGTTGCGATTGCAAGTTGCAGTTAATCGGCACGGGGCAAAAACAATATTTCATTCACTGACTTGTGGTTGCAATCAATAACAACTTTCTAGCAACACATCAATGGACAATGAAAGTTTATATCAGAAAGAACACAAAGGACATACATAATTTACTGGATTTTCCATACATGAATATTACATGCAACACAGAAAGGGTTAAAACATGCTGAAGATCTCACCCTCATTTTCCCTCTTCTCATCGAGTAGCCTTGTGAGGACAGACTTTTCCTCATGAGCTTCAACAGCCACCTCCTCACATCCATCCTCTAAACCACTGGTAGGGAGACTAGATCTCCTCATCTCCTCCTCCTCCTCCTCAGCCTTTGTGAGGATGATGGAGAGGAAGTTGAGAGCAGTGGTGCGGGTCGATGCAGGACTGGGCTTGCTTAATGCAAAAATTATGCAATCTGTTGTATGATAAAGAGAAAAGGGTGATAGATGAACATGAAAAGCTTAGTCAATGCCATTTTCAGAATGACTTCATGATATTTAAAAGAATGAAATCGTTTTAAATACGTGTCAGTAATTCCATATTGTATGAAAGGCCAATGCCCTATATGCATGGGATCTTCGTGAAATAGATTTTTAATAAATGGTTGGCAATCTAGATGCAATGGTCTTATATATGTTAACAGTTCCAGTAGTTTGTAAAGTGATGTAAAAAAATAAAGAGTGCTTGGACCAAAAAATAACTTTGACCAAAGGCTTCAGTTAACGATTGGGCTACCTTAATTTATAAATGAGGTAATTGAAGAAAATACAAAATATGTCGAGAACGAGAAAGAACAAGGTAAAAGAGAGAAAGAGAGTGAGAAAAAAGTTACCTCCAAAAGGGAGGGGGGGGGGGAGGAAATTTTTTAATTGCCAATGCCTTGTCATAAGTGAGGTAGAATAGGAATAAAAAATGTTCTTACTTGTGATGTTCTTCCAGCACCTGTTCAGGATTGAACCAAGGTATTCCATCCCAGAATGATGACAAAGCATGGTGAGAAACTCAAATGATACTCTCCAAAGCTCATGGATGCCAGCTGACAGCTTGGTATCTGTATCAGACAGAAAAACAAGATGAATCAATGATTTTCTGATTATCACATCACTTCTGACAGAACTTGATGAATTATTGATAAAATTCCTTGATGCAGTCAAGGAGATAAAAAACAACTATCTATCATTCGCAATAGATGTTTTTATATTCATTTTTATGGAACAAATCACAATCAGGACAAAGTATAGCTTACAGATATAATGCAAGAAATCTAAAGTTGTTCACTTTTTTCACAGACATTTAAATATGCAACCAATTGGTATTAGGTCACAGCTTCCTTACAAAATCCCCTTAGTTTGATATCAACAAATTGAATGTTAGTATAACAGAAAACAAAAAATCAAACAACAGCACGTATACTAACCTCCTTGTTCAGGTATCTGCAGGGAAAAGATCTGACAGCATTTGGTGACGAGCTTCCCATCATGCATTGCCTCCAACAAAGCGGGCGTGTCCTGCTGCAGGCATGCCAGGTAGAGCCTCAGAATAGCAGCACACATTGAGGTCTGTCTACACAGCTCTATCTGGGCTGTGTAGTAAGATGTAGGAGAGTGGGCGGGGCCTGGTGGTGTGGGGGCGAGGTCTTCAGAGAAAGAAGAGGGAGTGGCTTGCTGCAGGAGTGTCTGGATGCGACTCACATTTATTATTCTGCAAAGAAGATGTGTTATGAATGAGTAAATGTTAATCTATCAATTATTGTATAAGCCAAACTTTTAGCATAATATTTCATCGTTCAGTTATTGTATAAGCCAATATTTTTTTACAGATATTTTCGAGATTTTGAATCATTTCAACAGATTCGCATGCTATTATTTACACATATCTGACAGTTTTTGTACACAGAGGCCAAGACCACAAAATTCAAGAAAATAAAACTCTGCAAAAATTTCAGCTTATGCAGTAATTTCCTGTCAAATAAAGTCTATTGCACCAAGAAACTGGAGGTGCATGCACTAGAGTATTTTATGCATTTCGAATACCAACAATTACATAATACTTGCAGGGTATCTATCTTGTTTTCATGTTCCCAAATTATTCAAAAAGTGAATCACTTTTTTAAATCCTGGCAATTCTGATTGTTGTGAAATAATTCCCATGGAATCAAGAATTCAATTTATCTTGTTTTTGCAGGAGATGATTTTATTCTTTAAAAGGAATGAATTCTAAGATATATTCCTTGCATACATGAATGAAAGAGAAGTCAAGTGGATATGTCATATGTACCCTTGTAGTGTGTGGAGGATGTTCCCCTTAGGACCGCATCACTTGGGATGAGAGCTTGAAGATTAGAGAGGAGGCAAACCAACAATGATCCCCTTACCTTTAAATGTGTGCAGGATGCTCTCATTTAGATCACATTACTCCGGATGAGTGTCGTACAGTAATACCCCAGGGCCCCATAACATAAAGGTTTGCGATCAATTGCAAACTTTAGTACATGATTTTCCATAGACCTACGATTGATATCAATCGCTATCAGATTAGCAATTAATCACAAAACTTTATGTTACGGGGCCCAGATCATGATTCTTTGTCCAGTTGAGTCCTCTGTGACCTGATTAACTGCATCTGAACATTGAGGGACACATAACTCAGATCACAGAGGACACTCACCTACCCTATAAATTGTTTTGAATCAGGTTCTTTCTGAGCATATATGTCACAGGGGCTTTAGTGTGCAAATATATATATATAAAATCCTCACCCTTGTAATGTGTGGAGGATGTTCTCCTTGGTAACAGCTTGGATTGCATCATTTGGGATGAGAGCTAGGAGGTTAGAGAGGAGGCAAGAAGTTGATGTCACCAGACCAGGGGTTACTACACTTTCATAGCGACCTCTGTTGACCCCAGACGACGAGGTTGAGATGGTGTCTTGCGAGGATGAAATTGAATGTCCTGAAAAGAAATTTAAAATATATTGGTTTATTATCTGTTAGCTATAATTTCATTCGAGAAACAATCCACTTTGAGTACAAATGAATATACTGAAGCAATGAGCAGTGAAGCTCTAATAGTACTAGAATAGCAGCAAGAAAAACAAGCAATATCAAGCGAGTGCTGTAGTCATCAATCCAGTCATCTGTGTTAGGAAAGCGTGTGGGTTTTATCATTATTAAAAAAAGGGATTTAAGCTACAAGCCAGCAACATACACCATAAAGCACATTATGCATATAAATGGCTTATTGAAACATCTTAAAATATGTATACTATACAAGTGATGCATTGAAGTTTACTTTTACACAGATATCAATCGTTCCAGAATACATGTGAATTCAAGGCTTTCATTATAAGTAAATGGCTGAGAGTGTGGCTATTTTTGACATGTTTTCTGTCATTTTTTGTTATTCACATCTTAATTTTGCCTTATTCATGTTTGAGAATGGTTGGCATCGCTGCTCCTAAGCAATAATGGTGCTCAATCGAAAAGAATTTGTCCAATTTGAAAAGAAGATGTTATATTTAAATTTGTGAAATACAATTTTTGAGCACAAATTACCAGCGGATATCTACTATTGCATTCCCTTAACTTGACAACTTTGTATGATCTTAATCTGTGAATGCAGATGTTATGATTATGAAATGTACCATTTCATTTTATATCAGGAGAGCAGTACCCTTACAAAGCAAGAAATTCTGTGCAGTTTCCTATTTTATTATATTTTCAACATACCCTCAGGTGATCTTGTGTCATTCTGTCTTCTTTCTCTACCAATCTGGAAATGAATAAAAAATTACACAAATATTGAGCTATGAATGTAGTCAGAGGACATTTCCTCATTGAAATGATGGATTGTATACTTTATTCATATTATTGCATTATGCTGCATCAGGGAAAAGGTTATTCATACAAACATTGATTTGAATCACTGTCATTGTCATCATCTTCATTGCCAGTGTCATCCTTGTTATCATCATCCCAACCCTAATCCTCACCATCATCAACAGTATCATCATCATCATCATCACAATCACCATCATTTTTCCCCTCTTCATTATCATAAACTGATCTTTCAGAGCACAGAGTTATTCAAACAATGGCACTCAGATGTGCCATTCATCCATATCCTATATTTATGTAACAAAATAGTGAATGTGTATTCCTGAGTCTGAAAATAACCAACAGGTAGGTTTCATTAATAGTAGTTTATCTTACCTGTGAACTTTGACCTCTTGAGAGACTGGGTCTTGCACTCTCCTCATTTTCAGATGAATCTATAGGAAAATGTTTAAAAGAAGTACAATCATTGTGAGTCTGGAAAAGAAATGAGATGATGAGAGGATGAAAAGATATTAAACAGGTTTTTATTTGCATGTTGAAGTTCTAGTTGACGTATGTACATCACAATTTTGCGCACTCATACATTGTAACGTCACAACTATGTTTCATCTGTGACAAGCTAATTCTTTCTCCATGAATTCATTGAAGAAACCTCGTATCCTCTATTGCATTCCAAGATTCTGTAATAGAATTATATACTATGTAATTGAACTTTATTTTTTGCAACCTTTTACCCATTGTTCATAATTCATTTGAAAAGCAGCAAAAAAGAAAGAAAATAATTGAGCGTCTTAAATTTGGAATTGGATGATAGCATCATCTGTTCAATTAGTCAAAACAACCTCCTGTTAGGGCGAATGTAGGTGTCCCACTTTCTACACTGGACGATACCAGAGGAGAATCTACCACTGTACTAATAGGTTGGATAATGGTATTTCATCCAGGGAGGGAAATTTGATAAAAGCTACTTACCTGGCGTGGTGAGTGTAGGTGGTCCACTTTGTACACTGGAAGATGCCAGAGTGGAATCTTCCACTACGCTGATGGGTTGGATGATGGTATCAGGGTAGTAGTGGGTCAACATCGTTGCTATCTCTGGGAAGAAGCGATGGTATTGGAGCAATGCACTCACTGCTGATAGCCCAGCAACACCAATCTACATAAAAAGCGAGAAACAGTAAAAAGAAATAAAAAATTATGCATTAATCATATCTCGTTTAGGAAAACACATTGAAACAATTGCTTATGAGCCAGAGGGTTACGTCTTGAATCCCGTCCAAGGACTTGATTTCCTTTAGTAAGAAATTCATCTACATTGAAATGCATTCAACCCTAATCAGGCCTTCCTTTTTGGGCTATATTATGTCCGAGGGGGGTGGATTCTATTATCAATCCAAAAACGCAAAAGGAATAGTCTCACCCGAGAGCGAATCTTGAGTACGTCTGGTCCTTAGCATGCGATGGTGAAGAATGAGTAAAATGGAGGTTCAATAGCTATAT
>BQKZ01007267.1:4716-19036 GCA_036244855.1 Temnopleurus reevesii | reverse complement strand
TAAACCCAAGTATAGTTTTGGTAAAGATTAAGAAATGTGAATTTTTGGGATATTTACCATGACATGTAATTTTTATACACATTTTAAGACCATAGCATATTTTTCTACGAGCTAATTCTATTGAAAATTTGAATTTTACCGTTAAATCGTATTTAGCGCCCTCTCTTGGTTATAACAATATTTTGCTTCTTATCGGGCATATACAAAGTTATTTCCAAGATTTGATTCAAGCATGATAAAAAGGAAAACACAAAGAATAAATTCTGAAATGTTCATCCAATTCTGTGCATGAGAAGTTGTCCTTGATCAAGAAAGAAAGTATTGAATTAGCGTCGGAGGACACGGCGCTGAAATATTTTGCACATTTTAGGTTATAACTTTTCCAAAACTTGTTCATTTTTTGCACAATCTTTTGTACAGTATGTTCATGATATCATGTTTCATTTTATATAGATTTGAAGACAAAATTTGGCAATAGAAATATTCGCTTTTACCAAAACTGTACTTGGGCTTTAAATGACACAAAATTATTTCTTGAAACACAGCATGCATAACAGCCGCACTGCTAAAGCCAGGGTAATCATGCTTCATTGTATAGCACTTAGGAGCTTAACATATTCTTTATTGTAAGTGCTGATTATTTTGTGTATATAGATTATATTGATATCATTTTATTCAAATTCATGTTTTTTTATCATTAGATTTAGTTGGGTTTCTCCCCGATGGAGTCAAAGATCAATAATACACACAGGCATACAACATCCCAAAAGAAAATACGGTTATACAAAACTTGACGACTCACCTTCGGTTGATTGTCCGACGATCTGACCCTCTGACCTTTGACCTGGTCATTAGCATTGAAAGGCTGGAGCAGCAGATTGGCAAGAAAGGATGCTGCCTGTAAATGAGTCATAACAATGATTTAGAAAACAGGAGTGAGTTACACATCCAACAGAAAAAAAAACATATACTATGAGAAAAAACAAAACAAAATGAGATCTATCGTAAAAAGATGAATCCCAAAAGATTAACAAGTAACTGGAGTAATAATACATCTTAAGATGCTCTGACAATTTTTTGATGTATTAATACAAATGCCCTAAAGCCTTTGTAGTAACAGAATGATGACAGTGTTATAATAATATTCCATTATATCATTTGAAGGTCGTAAAATAAAAAATGATATCTACCTGTTGCCTGACAACACTGCATTCTGAATGGTCTAGCAGAACAGAGAGAGCCAGCCCCCAAACACCTCCTGTTCGCTCCTGGAAACAGGTTGCTATGGCAACGCATCCCTGCTCATTGGATGCCAGGGATGCTGCGATACCAAGTCCAGCAGCTCGCACCTTAACAATTTGAAAATGTAGAAAGCATTTGGATATCAAGGATGCCAATCTGAAAATCATATTCTATATCTACTGTCTTTGAATAAGGAGTAGTACTAAATTCTTTGAATGTCTGTAACTAGATGAAACTGCCATTGTGCATCCATCTTACCACCTGAAGTAGTCCATAGAGGAGTAGACTGAAGGGACAAAGAGTTTGGACAAAGTAAACAATTTCATCCAAGCATTCACAATAGCTTGATGATTATAAAAAATATATTGCTTCTCTGTTTATTTACTGAACAACTTAAACATCTATTCAACTTTTCTCCACAAAAAAAATGAGGGAAGGAATTTTCTTTTGTGTGCATCTAGCTCTTTGAATGCTTGAAAAGAAGTTGTTTGTCTAATTCCTTTGTCAATTAAATCATTGATGATCTTTGGCTGTTACATGCCATTGTCAAAGAAATTACCATAACTGGCAGAATTGTAGAAATAATTTAAAGATTTCTAGAACATGGGGCCCAGATATATCAAGTCCCACATGCAACATTTCTTTAAAAAAAAGGGTGATTTTCCCTTCCGGTATCAAGTAGATCAATATCAATCAATTTTTGTGCTGGGTAGATAACAATTGAAGGAATTCTTACCTTATCTCAAGATGGATAAACACTGAATGACAGAGTGTTTCCAAGATACTGTGAAAAAAAAATCACAGGCATACTTGGGTAGGGGAGTGGGTGCAGTTGTGTGCTTACCTCAGGGTCCCTGTATGATAGAAGAGGAGTAAGCCATGCAAAGCCTGCTTCTGATGATCCCTTGCTTGTATACAACCAATCATTTGCCCAGTTCTATACATTCAAAACAAACAAACAAACAAAAATTAAAGACTAAGAAATAGATATCACAGAGTTGCCTATTATTTTGCCTACCACCAAGGTGAAAATATAATTTGCATTCCCATTGCCATCATCATGGATATGCTTGATATTGTGTCATTGTTATCACCATGAATTGCCTTCACTACTTCTCCCTCAGATTCATAGTTCCTTACTTCCATCCTTCATCACTCTCTCTCCCTCAATAGCTTCTCGAAAGATACCAGAAAGAAACGATTCCAAATAAAATGTCAATCAACTGAAANTTTCTCGAAAGATACCAGAAAGAATCGATTCCAAATAAAATGTCAATCAACTGAAATTTTCTACACGAGTCTCGCAAAAGGCTCATACCTTGTCTACAGCTCTCGCAGCCATCTCTCTGGTAAGGTGTAGTAGACATAATGTAGCACTCTTGGTAACACCCTTTCCCATGTATGACATTGCAGTGCCTCCTCGTCCAACATGGAATGCAGACACAACCTGCAAAAAAGATTACAATCAATTTTAAACACAAAGCATCTTGGAAAAAAAAATTCTGTCTACACTGTCCATCAAATTAGCAAAGCTAGCATAAGAATTCCAACAAGTTAATTTTCAATTTCCACTGGATAATGAAAGTTTGATTTCAACAGAAATGATCCACGTATGTACATACCCAAAATTTCAATTAACTATACTAAATGTATTTTAAGTGGCTAAAAACTAAATACATTATTAGTATTCAAATTATGTTCAGGTCACTTTCACTCTCTTGTCAGAATATATTGCAGTGAATCCTGACATAGGCTTTTCTGATAGGTTCAGATAAACGATTATAAGGTAACATGACACCCTAATTTCTAAAATGATTGTGCGATCAAGAATTTAATTGATAATAACACAATGTCTTATGTAAAATAAGCAGTTAGTAGACGATTATGGGCATTTTCACCACAAAAAGACATGGAGGCAAAAAAATT
Organism: Temnopleurus reevesii; assembly: GCA_036244855.1. NCBI lineage: Eukaryota > Metazoa > Echinodermata > Echinoidea > Temnopleuroida > Temnopleuridae > Temnopleurus > Temnopleurus reevesii. The sequence goes on along the minus strand of BQKZ01007267.1, from coordinate 15,868 downwards.
AAATTGGTTTACAAGTTAAATGACTTATGGTTTTTGAAAGATGAAGCTCTGAATTTTCCGGAAAATTGCTTTATTTCAATTTTGGCGGCCAATTTGGATTTCAAAATGGCCGCCAAAATATGATTAACAAACAATAATAAAAAAATGCTTTTACATACACGTTTTGTTATGTTATTTATTATAACAAATGGGATGATGATAATTATGTTTCATGTGGTCTAGCTTACTATTATAACACTTTATAGGATCACAGGAGAAAAAATGTAGAAATTCATTCAACTCATTAAAAAAATGTAAATAAAAATTATCATAATGGATGTAACGTCAGTTACCAAAAACTTTTTGTTTTTATTTTCAAGAAAATTGGTTTAATTCAGTGAAACTTGGTAACTGTCAAAATTAGGTAATACCCCATCCATTCATGCCAAAATTATTGAGAGTCAAGTTTTAACTGATTCTTATTGGACGATTTAATATGTGTAACGTCAGTTACCATTCTGAAATGAAACGTCAGAGATTTCCGTGTGAACGCCCTACAGGTCCGAGTTCTTGTTCAATCATTTTCAAATTTGGTGTGAATGTGTCTTATGGGGAGTAGACCAAGCCTATTAATTTCGGTGTGTGACAGGGACCTGGTTGCCAAGGTAACCATGATGAAAATGAATACATAATATCAACTTGTGAACGCTCTACAGGTCCGAGTTCTGATCCAGTCATTTTCAAGTTTGGTATGAAGATGTATTAAGAAAAGAGGACGAAGCCTATTGATTTTGGTGGGGGGCGGAGACCGGGTTGCTATGGTAACCATGATGTAAAGAAATACTGATACAACATACACCACCAACCTGGTTCAGTTGACAGTAATAAAACCCACAACAGTGCAATGGTGTTGGTTCGGGGGATACATGTGCTCAATTTCTAGTTGCAAATGATTATAGTGAATGCTTTTGACATATTCTCTAAAGATGGTTCAAGTTTGATGAATATTGGGCAAGGGATTTTAAAATGAGAGTCAAGGTTAAGTTTTCGGGTTAACATTTCGGAAATTTGACCTCAGATGACCTTTGACCGAGAATTGCTCTGCAATATTTAGGCTAGCGAAAGGACCTATTGTGCGAGTTTAATGAAAATCAGGCAAGGGTTTTTTTTATTTAGGGCAATTCTAAATTGCTGACGTCGCCGTTGCCGTCGGAAAAAGCGGCGCCTATGTCTCGATTCGGCTACGCAGGCGAGACAAAAATGTAAAAAGTGAATATTTTTAACTATTAATTTTGTGCATTCAGCATAATGAAGTTTATTTTATTTTGCATTTTTCAATTTTGCAGACACCCGATGGCAAGCATATTTCTTTTAGCAAAATTGTCAATATTTGCATGTTTTTAATTTTATACATGCAGCATGTCAAGCTACTGGACATTCACAAAAATTTCCACACAGGAATTTTTTTAAAACTTTTACAGTATCTGAACTTTTATTATTGTGTGAAAAACTTGTTAAAACACATTTCTATGTAAAATGATTGGTAAACTTGCATGTAATGTCGACTGAAAAATGTCAGCTATGTAATGTCAGTTACCATCAGTTGTTAAATCAATCAACATATTGAAAACAAATGAACTGTAAAAGTTGGTATTTTTGTACTGGAATGATCTTACAGTATCAGATAAACATCCATATCATAATTACTTCCATACCAATTCCTGGATAGGAGATATAACTAAATGATTCAAAACATTTCAAATTCATGTGTTATCTCTATGGCAAAATAACTGTAACGTCAGTTACCGTTATAGTAATGAAAAAAGTATCATAGCTAAAAAAATACATTCACAAATCAAACATTTTTTGGGCAAATCTTAGCTTAGGAATAAAGGTATGTTACCATGTTAAGCTTATCACCCTAACCCACCAGGGACATGAGATATATTCATTTGATCAAACATGCAAAAATTGCATGTCCTTTTTGTGTAACGTCAGTTACCAGCACAGTTTTGCTCGCTGAAGCATAGCAAGAGCAGTTTCATTGCTTTTTGATATATATATTTATAAACCAATGTATACTATATAAATTGTATGAACAATAAAACCACGTGCTTGTACATGAACAAAGTTATACAAAATTAAATAAGGGTTGATTGGTGGTTTCGTAACGTCAGTTACCGTGATTTTGCCCTTATGCTAAATAAACTTTCATGTTTGAGATGTCTACTCACTTCTTGTAAGGATGTAAGCATCTGTTGACACAGAGAAAGGCTATCTCCATCTGCCCAGTCCAGACTCCAACCAGGCCTACAAATGCAATTTAAAAAAATACATCATTCATTCATCTTAACCCATCGACAACTGAAGTATGTAATGCCAATAGGCTTTATGTAGGGACTACCGAGTTCCAGTAGCCAATGGATTGCAATGTGATTGAAATCCCAAATGCACTACAAAAGAGATACTCCGTATTCATTAGCACAGGATTTTATACAGTTAGAGACATTCCCTGCAACTACCTGCTCTCAATAAATCAAACAAGTATAGCTTCTTCCATAAGCAACCTAATGGATTGTTTCTTTAGATATCAATTATCAAGAGACCTTCCATAAAAATCTTGTCAGATCTATAATTATATTCCCTATTAGGCAAGTTATTGTATAAGTGTACAGGTTTCATTTGGGAATCCTCTGGACATGCATATGTTAGGTCTCTCAGCTTGGCATAATCACACATAAAAGAATAGATCCTTAATAAGATGTTGATATGTTGGGCAAACATGTGAGTAGAACTTTCATATCCTCACGTGTACCTAGTAGTAATACCAGGTATTGCCAGACAATGCAATGTACTCTCTAAGAATGGTAGATCATAATGAAGGGCATTCAAAAAGTCCAAGCTCTCACTGGCGAACCATTGACCAAAGAATATTACTTGTTGTGACAATAGGCAAGCATGCACATTTGCTGGCACATCTTTGGTGACCTTACCTAGCGGTGACATGGACCAGACAATGCAGTGTGCTCTCTAAAGATGGTAAATCATAGAAATGAAGAGCATCGGCAAGATCCAAACTTCCTAGCAGACCATGGACTAAGGAACCACCAAGGAACATCCCTCTTCGTCTCCTATAAAAGAATAACAAATAAAAAGTCAAATTTGTTTATAAACTGGATACATTGTATCAATTAAGGTCATTCTTTTCTTTGCATCAATCAGCTCTCCTCTCATTAGTAGAAAAAAGATGATCATTGGATGTAAGATGTTCACAAGAATATCTTCTATTTGATCACATTATATAATTCAGAGGAAATCATTTTCAGGGAAAATATATGATTGAGAGGTTGACCAACATACCAGCAAAATTCCATTTTCAATTAATAAATTTTTTGTTCATCAAACTAAAAATGAATATAAAGAAAGTTCAAATATCTGAGACCACTTTGTTCAGTTTCTAAGCTATTTAAAGACATATATACCATTTAATTATCCCTCCCCAATATCAGACCTACCAAGCATCTTGCGACATTTGTAGGTTCTGCACAGAGTGTGTCAAAATCTTGAGGCTCTCTTTCCAAATCCACTCCGTGACAGCCATCCTTCCCCTTACCTCCCCTATACGTTTGCTGCTGCCCCATCTCCATGAGTCATCCATTACCCCACTTATTCCTGTAACCCTCCCAAAATTGTCTGATTTACCATGCATCCTGTGATAGTGGTAGGTTCTGCACAAAAGCCGTCAGCAACCTCAGGATCTCCTTTCTGACCAGACCCTGTGAACCATCCTTCCCTTCCCTCCCCCATCGACTTGCTGCTACTGCCCCACCCCTCTAACCCAGTGAGTCATACTTCCCCTCCCCATTGTCCTACTGCTGCTCCTACTAACAGAATGTCACACTTACCATGCATCTTGTGACAGTGGAAGATTCTGCACAAAGGCTGTCAGCAACCTCAGGATCTTTCCTGACCAGACCTTGCGAACCATCCTTCAACTTGCCTCCCCCATCGGTCTGCTGCTGCTGCCCCTCCCCCATCTGATGGGTATTTCCCAACAGGGCTGCTTCCCACGCAGTTCTTCTACTCGTCCATCCCCATCCCCAGTGTGACTTACCATGCATCTTGTGATAGGGGTAGATTTTGCACAAAGGCTGTCAGCAACCATAGGATCTCTTTCCTGACCAGACCTTGCGATCCATCCTTCCTCTTGCCTCCCCTTCAGCTTGTTGCTGCTGCCCCTCTCCCATCTGATGAGCAGGGGGTATTTCCCAACAGGACTGCTTCCCAAGCAGTTCTTCTACTCATCGATCCCCATCCCCAGTGTGACTTACCATGCATCTTGTGATAGGGGTATATTCTGCACAAAGGCTGTCAGCAACCATAGGATCTCTTTCCTGACCAGACCTTGCGATCCAACCTTCCCCTTGCCTCCCCCTTCAGCTTGCTGCTGCTGCCCCTCTCCCATCTGACCAGCAGGGGGGTACTTCCCAAGAAGCTCCACCAGTGACTACCTTCCCCCACTGCAGGTTGACCCCATCAACTCTTTCTGGATCAAACCCTGTGAGCTATTCTTCCGCTTGCCTCCCCATCCACCCGCTGTTGCCCCTCCCCCATCCTCCTGTTGCCCCCTCCAAACACCACTTACCATGCATCTTTGGACAGTGGTAGGTTCTGCACAAAGGCTGTCAAAACTCTCAGGATCTCTTTCCTAACCAGACCTTGTGAACCATCCTTCCCCTTCCCTCCCCCATCGGCTTGCTGCTGCCCCTCCCCCATCTGACCAGCAGGGGGATACTTCCCAAGCAGCTCCACCAGTGACAGCCTTCCTCCGCTGCATGTTGACCCCACCCATTCGATCAGGTCAGGGGTCACGAGGTTAGACGACCTCAGTAGCTGGGAGAGGAGGGAGAGCAGGTGTGCTAGGAGCTGCTCATCTTCGTTGTTCGCTGGTATCACTTCGAGGAATCTGTGGACATAAAGGATACAGTGGGACTTTGTTATTAAAACCAGTTACAGTAAAATCTATCTGAGTTATTACCTCTCTATTGAGATCATCTGTCCTAAGAGACAACTTATATTGCTTTGCCCATATAAAACTTGCGTTAAAATGCAACTCAGAAAATTACATGCAAGTCCTAAATACACATTCCTGATTGATTGAAAATTAAGTTGCGATTAATTTTCTGACTTACGTTTAAATGGAACTTTTTATGCAATAGGCATATTATGGCCATTTTTTCTGTTCCTCTTGAGTGATCCCTACAGGCAGGTCTGACTGTTTGTTATTATAAGGAAGCATACTTATGCAATTCACACTGTACTTGAATTCCATTTTGATTAAGCTAGATTTAATTTTTAAAATTATTGTTTTCTTACTATGATTTTCAAAAAAATAACACACCAATGTGGAAATATCAAGGATATCATATCAACGTTCTTTATGTCAGTCCGTGTGTTGTCCAATTACCAAATTTATTCTGTAATCTTACTTTCGTGACCAATTACATCTACAGGAAAGTATAGCCTGTAGAGTATCACTTCAAATGGAAAAAAAGAAAGACGAAGGCAATTTACCCAATTGGTTATGAAATTTGAAAGCATTATGAAAGCTGGAAACGAACCTATTCAGAGCTGCCTTCCAATCAAAGCTCAAAAGTGCTCTTGTTAAACTGGTCATTGTCCCTCCTTCAGTGACACCCCTATTCTGTTGTAGACTAGCCCACTGCTTCATGAGCGAGAGTTGAGAGATGGCCTGTTTCACTGTGAAGTGGGAGGTGGCAGCTAGGATAGTCTGGAGGGCCTGGTGTAGGCATGTTGGGGGATACGAGGCAGCAAACAGCAACCTCTCCTCAGGTTCAAGTGCAAGATCAGGACTGTTTGATGATAAAAAGGAAAGCTTTTCCCTATAAATAGCACTTTAAATTTTCATTTGTGAAAAGTATTTCGGTCCTGCTGTTAGATTATCTTATGTATAATTCATAATAGCTTGAAATAGGATTTCATCAGGGCATCTTATAAAAAGAAACTTTGAAGGGCACTTTTCTACGTAAGGCAAAACAAAACAGAATTCTAGGATATTGAAAGAGGGCACCCACAGCAATTGCCTTGTGTTTCCTCAGCCTAATTCGAGCCCTGGTTCATAACAAATCAAAATAATCATAATAATATAGCTACTTGTATAGCACACGGGCCCACCTTATCAGGCTCATGGCGCTGGTATCTTTCTTTTCAATAACATTAATCAACGCTTACAAGTTCCCTGGCAAGCTTCTATGGATTGACATTGGTATATTAAACATTAAAGTTGTGTGATATCTTCTCTAATTCAAGTATATGCTTATTATTATGTGGAATCATTTTAGGATATGAAATAATATCTTTTTAAATCAATTATCACAATTTTTCAAAAAAAGAAGAAGAATTAATCAATATAGTCAAAATCCAAAATTCCATAATAGACATGCTACACCAATCTCACCTGTACTCATTGGTCCTGTCATCAGCATGCAAAAGGGCCTGTTCTAGACCATCTTGACCAATGGTCCAGGCCTTGAGCCATTCCAGCTTGATCCTGGACCAGTTCTCAGGCTGCCTCAGCGGGTCTGGATCTGGTCTTGGAGCCAATCGATGTGGCCGGGATGACGATGAGATGCCCCATCGGAATGGTAAGTGAAAGCTGAAGTAACAAGAGAATACTTGTATTACTTTAGATATATTATTCAATGCAGGTTGTAGATTAGATTATAACAGTTTAAAGCAATGACAAACATTTCCGAACATCAAAATAAAATTAATTTCTGAATATCAAAATAAAATTCAACTGAATCAGTCTATGCATCCAGTGCTATATTCTAAAATTTTGGCTATACCATGAATGATTTAAACATACAGGCGATACAGGCTCAACAGGCGATTCAACAATGTTACTGTAACAATCTACAAATGCCTAGTCAAATGCTAATTCATCAATGTCCGAATATATTGATGAGCTTAATAAACTCAGTGATCTTTTGTTTCACCCAAAATATTGAAAATTATTGCAAAATTTGCTCAAAAAGTGATTTGGTTTTGTTCAAATTTCACCTAATGCTTTCCCAAGAGACTCTTTAAAGCACATACTCATTCAATTAATTCAATTTCTTGTAAATTCATGCACACACTCACCCATAAACATGCATGCAAATACTCTATTCTATTGATAACAGAGAAATTTTTGATTTTCCCCTGCATCAACAAATCAAATCAATACAACTTACTGCTGTGTGATGACTAGAGGAAAGCAGACTTTCCTGGAGCCATCTTGGTTGTCTGTTGTCATGGTGATTGTTTCATCAAAAACAAGGAGTGTGATGAGATGGGCAATCTCCTGTCTCGCTTCCTCGGACCCTCTGCAGATCAGAGATGCTGCATTGGCAAGCAAAATATAACAGGGTAATTCCATGGATTATATATGTTAAACCCCCACTTAACCCCTTTAGCAACTGCCCTAAACAAACCCTCATATTATTCAAGGAACCGCTGGAAGCCACCCATCATATTCAATGCGTTATTGTATCCATTCTCGTGGGGTTATAATGATAAATTTGGTATTTGTGCAATCCTTATGTTTTAAGCATATGCTTCTCCAAAGAAATCTATGAAAATGTTCATAATTATTTCATGCGATCCATAAAAATGTAATACAAGACAGCAATGATCCCCCAAGCACAAACTAATACTCCTTACCTCTAAGTAACATTAAATATAAATCGGACTGGTGTGCCATCTTTCTCCTCCTCGCCGTGTTAGCATGTACCAGATGACGTAAGATTGAGATGAGAGGGGGTATCAGCTCACTGGTTAAACTGGTCTGTGATGTAGGAATGATGATATTTGCCAAGGTTTCCATCATCTTCTCCAGACCTCCATGAGAAACAAAGGTGTGATGCAGTCTGCTATCTGTTAAAATGGTAATTGGGAAAATATCTTCATGAACTGAACAAAAGTTGTAATGGATCGGAGTAAGTCAATGTCCGGTATACAATCCTAAACATACTTTACATAGTCCAAAGAGACAAAGTCCAGGATCAACCATCAGCAATTGTCAATTGTTAGTTTTGAGGCATGCATGTTCAAAAGAGGACATGTTTAATGCTCTTTGATAATCCGTGGACATGATATCATGAAAGTTCAATTTTATGAATCATGAAAGTTCAATTTTATGTATAATGAAATATTTTGGGATAACTTTGATACCGTTTTGGCTGAAGTTAGCTAGTGTCTGTGAACATGAAGACTTGCGATTAATCACATCTCTTTGAAATCACTCCTATCTCAATTGGCAACATAAAAAAATATTAAACAAAAATTGGTAGTATATTTTGAGATTGACTTTGTTTTACATACCTTGCAGGATAATAGCCATTTGTTGAAGAGCTGATTTCTTCAAGTCTCTCTCTGTGTTCTCTGAGGTGAAGATGTTGAATACTTGTAATAGACCATCCTCCTGTAGTAAAACAAATTTTCATTCAAATTTAGTGAAGCAAGTCAAGTTGAATATTTCAAGTAACTAAAATACAGTCGATTGGATGAAGAGTCAATTATTTTCAGAACAGTAAAGCAACTTACACACTTGCAGTACAGGAGATAAGCATGTACAATAGCAAAAAGCATGTCTGATTAATAAATGTCAGTAAACTTCAAGAGACCCCACTATTACATAATTATGCCGATTCAGATGAGCTGTTGTGAGAATAACAATAAGTTCCCACATCAGATAACATTGGAATGGCTCTGCTTGTTGCAGGCAGGTTCATTTAAAACCAAGTTCTTATCAGGGTGAGAGGGAGGGCTGCCCAGAACGCAGAATGTAATCTGAAAAAATTAGGTGGATGGGGAGGGGTGGGTGAGAATGTCGTGATAACACTGATATTCGGTTAAGATTAACCAGACTAGCTTCGGCATGAAAAACAAAAAGCATGCAGAGAAAGAGGATGGAGTGCAACAGACTTAGCTGATATACTGACATGCTATTGTGATTATCAAGACGAACATTGGTATGAAAACCAAAATGGCAGAGGAAACAGAGGATAGGGTGCTACAAACCTACCTGAAACACAGACATTCCATTGTGATTATCCAGGCAAGCTTTGGTATGAAAGACAAACAAGTCCTCCACCCCAGACGGAGGGGGGCTGAGGGTGGGGCGTTTCATCTCAGTCTCATATTCATGCTGTAAATGCCATAGCAATGTTTTTGATGCCTCAGCTCGAACCCTAAATATAATGAAAGGACAAAATAGATATTGATGTGGCTGAATGAGATTTATAAGGTTTTCAAGTAGAATTGTTCATCAGACGATAAATGCTTTGCAGATTTGATCCGTAATGGGAGAACAATAAGCTTTAAACATTTGGGTTGCTGTGGTATGATGATCTAGTCCTCATACAGGTATTATTATTTCCATTGCAATGTACTAATGACCATTGGCAATGAGATTGCTACCTCACCAAGCAACTTTTACTTTTTTAGGTTGTACCATTGCATTGTTAATTTACATATGTTTTCCTTTGTTCCTGCATTTTTCATTTTTTTGATGAAATAAAATTGAATTGAAATAAATATCCATATTTATCACTCTCACAGAAGTTGTAATTTGCTACCATTATAAGGTAACAACAAGTGTGCAAGATCTGGCAAGTATGTACAAAATGGTTTGCAAAGCAAGCTGCTATTCCAAAAACCAACTTCAGCAATTGGATAATTCATTGATTGATATCATGTTGTGTATAAGTCAATCATTTAAATAAATGACAAGGATAATCACTACTCTGGGGTATAAAAAGTGGATAAATCCATAAAATCTGTATATCCGGCCCCAAAAATATGCAACATGCCTTTAAGGTTTGTAGACTTGGTGCTCTTGAATGATTAATGTTTAAGTAGTTCATAAAATGAAATAGGATGAAGGTGAAATCAGACCAACAAAATTTGATCGACTCATGGAATTACAAAATTACCTGAAATCTTTGCTAAACAGCATCCTTAGTGAACCTCTAATTCGCTCCAGGACCGGGAGCTTGGAATAGGAACCAAAGACAACTGGGTCAACACACTTGCTGATTAGGCTGTTAGCACACTGGCTAACTGCTTCATGGCTACTTGCATGCGCCTGGAAAAGTTGAAGTTCAATTAAGAAACCTTGTTAACAAGGAGAAACAAGACTATGGCAAAGATGTATATCAATATCTATTGTTTACTTCCAAAATAAATGGCTCACTATAAGATTATTGTTACCATGCTTGAATTCTCTCACGAAAAAAAAAATAATAATTTGGTCCAACTGCTTGGTTATCCACTTAACAATTTCATCATCTTTCAAGAACATTAGGCATCTCTTTTCGGTGACCTCTCTTTTCTATATGATTTTTCCCTACTACAGATGTCAGGCCTCAAAATAAAATTTCATCAGGGCATCATATACAAGGTAATTTTGATAAACGACACTTTTCTAGAAAAGGCCCCAAAACAGAGCACTATCGGAAATCCAAAGAGGGCACCATGGCAAGCAAAGAGGGCATCCAAGGCCATTGCCTTGGGTTGCCTTAGGGTAATCCCAGGCCCAAGATATGATGCAGATTACTATCAAATATGATTACAAATGCATCAAAGTAATTTTTCTTTTTAACTTACCTGCAGCAGAGGCAAGATGGGAATGAAAGTTTGCAAGAGCTTATCCCACAGTGACGGACTCATGAGAAGTCTGCCCTGAAGCAAGGTTAGGAGTATGGACTCACTTATTTCTTGAATCTAAGGGAGAAAAAATTATGTCATGAATATTGTTTATCATATTTTATTTAAAAAAAAACAATAACAAAAGCAAAATTACACAATAAAGATGCACTATATAAAGCACATTTGATTTTTATTTCAGAAATTGTCTAATGTTCGTAAAAGTTCAAAATGGTAAAAAATTCTGATATTCATGGGATATATTATTCTATTTACCTCTTCATTTGGGTCATCTAATTCATAGCAAGCTATTTCATGAAGCACCGAGGGGTCAAGAAGAAAGGTGATCCGACGACTGGCCTCTGACGAGGGATGGATTGCTTCAGCCACCTGCAGGGAATCCTGTCAAGAACAGTAAAAATAAAACAAACCAACTTTAGAAATACACTGGAAACGTCTGAAA
>BQKZ01007266.1:7409-20254 GCA_036244855.1 Temnopleurus reevesii | reverse complement strand
GATAGGACGAACACAACTTTGTGACCATAAATGACACAACTACAAATTGTAAGTTCACAAATGACCCTGGATGCAATATAACATTTAGATGCACACAGCAGAGACCCGAAATGAGCACAGACAGTTAGGCAGGGAAAGAAGAGAGGAGGAGAGAAAGAATGTCCTTGGGAGGAGAACATCGAGTTTTTAACGCAACTCTGCCCAGTCAGTACAATAGACAAGATAAGAGCCAAACGTTATATGCCTACAATCTGACCCAACAGCGAAGCGGGGAGGGAGAGCCAGAAAGAGAGAGTGAGAGGGGAAGAGAGGGATATCGCGACCCTGGGCAAAAGAGAGGAGGACTGCAACTTTTGGCCAGCCAGTGCAAATCACATTCAAGGCTGAATGTTATGAACAACACGCGTCCAGCAAAGTTGGACTTCACAGAGACGTAAAGCAAGGGGTCTGAAGGACGGCTAAAAGTCAATAGATTTGGGAGAAGAGGAGGGACTATTTCAAGCTAAAAAGTGAGAGAAGTGGACATGAGGGGAGAGAGATTTGGAAGACGATAAAATGTTTGTGAAGAGGGAATAGTTTTGACCATCTCAGCATACAGCACATGTACAAATTTCTGAGCATTGATACAAGGTCACAAATATAAAGGAAAGCATAGTACAGGCTTGAAAGTCAGAGGAAAGTGAAGTTAACATAGAACGATACTGGTCGAATTGAAAGCAAGGTTGAGAGAGAAGTGTTAGACATGTTAGACGTGGATAGGATCCTGGCTGTGTGCAAGGTCGATACTGGGTAGACCAAATTTGCAATTTGTAATTGCTGTATTGAATGTCACTTTCTCAGCTCAAAAACACTTGATTCTAGAATCATTTGAAACACATCAACAATAACATGGACTAAATAGGGCTATGCGATTAAATGAAGTGATACAACGAAACTTACTGATAACCTAACAAAATGCGTGACACTATCCTCCCCCTACGGAAAATATCGCTGTCCCCAGCGATGAAATAATTGAAACGATGAAGGAGAAAAAAAGAAAACCTGAGAAGAAGGAAATAGGGATATGAGCAAGACATAATATACAGTAAGAAAATAGAAAGCAGAAAGGAGAGAAGAGTAGGAGCAGGATTTATACAGTTTAACATAACCAGAAATCTACAAGACTGGTATACATTGTACAGGATAAATAAGAAATATAGCTTACATAACGCTAATACATAATTATGGCATAAAGAACAATATCAAAAGAAATAAACAGCAATATAGAATTACAAACTTCATAATTGAAGGCAATGAAAGAACCCAGACACTGAAAGAGAGGAGTGGTAGAGACAGGCACAAAATAGAATTAGAAAGAAAGTGAGTGTGATGTGGAGAGGAGGAAGGGAAAGGAAAATGTGGAGAAACTAGACAACAGGTGGTAGCAAGGACAGGTGTATGGTATCAGCAATTACTTAGGCCCCTACATAATCCATCGATTCAAATGATTTAGAGAAAGCCCAGTTTGGGTAATGTCACTTTATACAAACATTTGCAAAGCAGAGATACTGGTTAAGATCAAATATTCCCAAAATTCTCTTACACGTACATGTATGAAAGCAGTAAAAATAACTAGCGTACATACATCAATAGAATAATTTTCACACATAAAATTTAGTGAAATGCTATCACTAACTAAAAGATACAAATCAAATTAATATACATGTAGCTGCACAGTAACCACCAAAATGTTTTATCATCCTTGACTTTCTTCGCATGTTCCTTTACCCATTTAGGAATTTCAGTGCTCCGAAATGGTTTGAGCCGATCGTGATCTTGATGAAGAACTTTTACTTTCCCCTTTTGTTGGGATTTTATCTCGAAGACTCCAACCTGGTAATAGTAAGGCTAGAACAAATTTCTTCAATTTCCACTGATTTATTTGTTAAATATTCTTTTCAGTATCAAGATATGAATATCAATGAAGTCAGTAACGGAAGGACATCAAAATGGACACCTCTTTTGGGGGTAATTGGTATCTAGAAAAATTCTATGGCTGTTATAAAGTTATTCTTATTTAAAGGTATACATCTGAATCATTATAGTTTCAGCTATCTTGGAATATACTTCACTTCCTAATTGGTCAATAATTTATCTAATTACAACGCATAATATAGGGTAGTGTTTGGTAACGGAAGGACGATAACGGAAGGACAAAAGACTCGCATGTGTAATGTCAATGGGGAAAATACATTAGAACATGTTTTACTGAAATACTTTGAAATGAACTAGTCTATGCTACCTTTCTGGAATACATTTGAATAAATGTAGTTTGGGCTGGTAATCCACGCCATTAAAATTCCAAAATTGATTCAGGCTTTCATTATAAGACAATAATTTATGAATAATTCCATGGTAACGTAATGAAAATCAAAGCCAAAATTGAAAGTTGTAGCAATTGCTGCAAGAAAAAAATAACTCAAAGAGCATTTCCAACCTTAAAATTGTAATGTAAGAACAACTTCCCAGAAATTCCAAAGTCTTGTTGGGGAACATCTGCCCTGGAGTAACTTAAATATGCAAATCATTTTAGGTCAGTAAGAATTCGAAGAATATACAAGTAAATACATGATTTTTAGCTAATTGGTTTTTTTTTTTTTACTTAAAGTCATTGGAGTTTCTTAAATTGTTCATTTTTGCTTTCCCAAGTAGTTGTGTTCCAAATTATTGAATTAACATTTTTTTAAATAACTACAGTTCATGATATTTGTTAATTTTTGGTAAGGAAGGCCATTAGGATAGCTTTGCTAGTGCTGCCCGTGTACGGGGAAAACAATATGTGTTCTTATACACTTTACAGCTGGGCCTACTGTTCATATAGTTCGAGCTTGAATTCCAATTCTAAATTGATATTCAAATTCCAATTTAGTATTTAATTATGACATTAACAACTGTTTGATAATTAAAGTCAACAATAGAATAATCATATAGAGCTTTACAAGTCTTACATAATGAAAAATAGAATCAATTCGTGCTTCACCTTTGTTTAATATTGCTCAATGGATTTTATTCAACTACAAATGATAGGCTGTTACTATCTTGTAATTAACACAAATATTTTAACCAATCAAATATCCCTCTTGCTACCTCCCAAACTAGATATCTGCATTGATTAATTAAGTACACACTAAGAAATTAGGGTACAGTTATAGGGTCCAAAATCACGCAAAGTCACTAATTTGAACCCCGGCATCCCATCGGCATCCTCATTATACCCTATGAGGTTCAAAATTAATCCCATGTGATGAAAGCTGGTACGAAGGGTACAACGTTGTACCCTCCCGATTTGAAACTAGTGCAGAATGCAGACCCCACTCTATATACGTGATCGGAAATGAATGCTGATTTTGTTCTTATTTTACCTTTAGGAACTCTATTTCATACGTAATAGATTTAATTTATTACTATGTTTTTATTTCGTTGATCCTTACAAAATTCGGAAGAAATAATACATCGATGTTTTGAATAAAGTTTATAAATAGCAGACTAGTAAAGGAACACGTATTAACCAATGGCGAGCGAGCGAGGCGACAGTGGCTGACCAATCAGGTGGCACTATTTCACGAACAAAGAGAGTCGGTATCGAGGGTCGATATTGACTGAGGCGCCGTGGCGTGCGCCTGAAATCCTTCTGTTCGGGACAGTCATATAGACTTGGGTTCGTTCCTGCCTGTGGGTTCGAAACCAGGTCGCATACCGTCTTTCGGGTGGAGACGTTAGGATGGCGACCCTCTTTCTCTCTTCTTCTTCTTGCGTAAATATTCAGAATTGAATGATACACGCCTGTAAACTACATCCTTTCCTTTCTTTTTTTTGCCAAACGCCAGAGATCTCATTTAGTACCCTAATGGTACAATTTTGCATCCCTGGGGTACAAATGTGTTCCAATAGGGTACAAACTTGTACCCTTAGTTGGGGTACAAAATTGCACCTCAAATTTAGGGTTCAAACTTGTACCCCATAGGGTTCACCCGGTGTTACATGGGATTGTACCCCTAGGGGTGCAAAGTTGTACCCTAATTTCTTAGTGTGTATTGAAGGCGCTTAAAGTTGACACACAGTTATTGTTTTGAGTTTGTATCAAGTTGAGACAAGATGAATCCTCGAACTCCACCTCGAAATTTTTGCCTCCGTCATCCCTTGGTCAGGAAGATCAGCAGTCACAAATACTTTGGGTGGTTTTTGCAAGTTCATTTTCCCTATGACCTTTGACCCCCAGGACTCAAAATCTAATAAGTCCATCCTCTCATGCGTATATCTACTTGAGCCAGATTTTGTAGAATCCTGCCCAACCGTTTTGAAGTTACAATTGTAACAAGCTATTTTGAGTTATTTTTAACCTGTGACCTTTGACCTCCTGAACCCAAAATCGAATAAGTCAATGTTCCCATGCTTATACGTGATGGACTGGTCAAAATCTGTTCAGCGGTTCTGAAGTTAAAGTTGTAACATGCTATTTTGAAGGATTTCTTATACGTTTTCTGGCCCTGTGACCTTTGACCTTTGTCAACCTGAATCCAAAATCTACTCAGTTCATCCTCATATGCTTATGCATATCTAACTCAAGCTTGGTTAAAATACATTTAGTGGTTCTGAAGTTATCGTGGTAGCAAGCTATTTTGGTGATTTTTTGACAAGTTTTTTGGCCCTGTGACCTTTGACCTTTGACCCCCTGAGTCTAGAATATAATCAATTCATTATTACATGCTTATGTATATCGGACCCAAGATTGGTTAAAATCTGTTCAGTAGTTCTGAAGTTATCAAAGTAACAAAGTATTTCGTTACCGGCTTTGGTAACGAAAGGACATTTCTAATTGGCCTTTTATAAATTAACAAAGAAGATTTTGGGAGGCTGCGTGGTAGTCAACTAATAGATATCCCTAAACTTGCTTTGCATTGAAATTTTCAGGTTTGTTAAGCCACCATATATGATGTAATGTTAAAAAATCATGTTTTTTGCGGTAACGGAAGGACAATTAACAATGTCATATAAAAGAAATTACTGGAGCATGAAAAATAAAAAAATGTCACAAAAATACCACCTTATTATGGTTTTGAAATCTCAAACAAGTTTAAAACAGCATAATACATGACATAAACATATGAAACATTGCTCACAGCATGCTTAATATTTCATTGACAATTTCCATATTTTTCTGATAATTAATTATTTTAATTTTAATTTAACAATTAATTTCGACCTTATGCTCGTTTGATTTTTTTTAAATTTTTTCTAAGATTCTTAAAATTCAGACTCTAAGCTTTTATATGATGGAAAATTTGTCTAAATAGAATGGATTTGAAATTTTGGGTGAAATGCTTACTTTAGCGTGGAATTGCCCAAATAGATAATGGCAATAGTTTAGGTTCTTGCGCCTAAATTGCCAGGGTATGAACAGTTTTTAAGAGTACCAAAAGCAAAAAGCGTAAGTTTTTATTTTCTTCATGATGAAAATTTTGTTCAACGGCTTAGTTTCATAGCCATATAATAATAATAATAATAACTAGACATTTAATTCGTCATGTAGACGAATTAGGTGATCTGCACTTAATGTTAGTGTTTAAAATGATAGGATGAAGAAAAAAAAATAGAGATGAAAAAAAATATGTCACAGCTGGTACTCAAACTCACGACCTCCACATTAAGAAAACTACGATTTTCCCCATTGATTAATACACGCAGGAGTTTCTCCATAGGATATTACACGCAGATCAGGACTGGGATTCTCGTGTCATACATTGTGCAGAAAGTTTCGATATAATCCCGACGTGTGATTAAAAGATAAATGGCACACTTGCGATAGGGAATATTCTCAGCTACAACATACTAAAAGCTAGGCGAAAATCGACCAAGAATTAAGGAGCTGCTGCTCTTAAAGGGAAAGAACGTAGAATCCGGATATTACCAAGATTCGTTTCTCATAGACTTTGTGTGTAAAACAGCGGAAATTGACATGCCTATATATATTGCAAAGATACACCATGTTACCGTTGTCAAAATGAAAAACCGTCACTACTGATTCTGTAGACAATTGTCTTAGCTATAACATATAAGAAACTGGGCCCAAAACAGCCAATATTAACGGAGTTATGGACAAAATTGTATAAAACTATGACGTCATTTTCGAAAAAAAATGAAATTTTTAGTTTAGGCGCCATTTTGAAAACGCCAGAACGCTTATGAAAGGTTTATGACACATGAAAATATATCTACAACTTAAACTAAACATGTTCATGCAAAAAAAAATTGGGGGTTAACGGACTATTTTTAGAGCTACAATGATTTTTGTATAGTCATGTTTTTGCCCATATCTGGCCTATGAAGAAGGAATGCGCGCGCGCTGAAAACTTTGTCGGGCTGTAATTTTGTTAATAATGGTCGTAGAAAAATGAAAAAGGTATCAACTTAATGAGAACTTTATGCTCTATCATAATATACCAAGAAATTTGGCTATTTGAAGCAGCATCGTGGTAAAACGTGCGATTTTTGAAATGACGTATAGAGACTTGATTGTAGATGATTTAGAGCATTTTGAAAATTCAACGCGCGCGTACGCGCACACATTCAAAGGTGCAACCTTATTTTGATGATGGCATCTGATGACCCTTGACCTGAAGTTTATGTTATGTAAATTTTGTTACTTTTTGACTGTTATTAACGAAGTTATTGTCATTACTGTGAATTTACAAAATGGCGTCTAGATGACGTCATCATTAGCCAATGTAGTACAAAAATAGAGACTGTGGTCTACTTGATAGACCTGATAGATAACTTGTATGACAAATGTTATGGATGCGTCAATTTTGAGAAATCGTTGACCAAACTATTTGTTATAAGAATAAAAAGAAGAAGAAAATTCGTACAAACATAATAGGTGATCTGTCGATATGACAGATCACCTAATAATAATGATAATAAGAATATTTATATAGCGCCGGTATCCGCCAGGCTCTGACGCTCATGGCGCTCAACAGAAACAATCATTTATACAGACATAATTTAACTTTACTAATTTACACAGACATAATTGAACTACTAATTACATGAAATAATACACCAGAAGTTATGGACTACATATAACTGTTAAGGAAGAGGTGACATGTATAATGGAGATATCTTTGAGATACAAAGGTATCTCATATTCCAATAACTTTTCCACCATGATGGAGTGATATGGAATAATGGTATAATCCAAACAATGGACATCTTTTCTGATTTGTTTTTCTCTACCTAGGGAACGTTTTCCAAACATTTGTAAAATTGTAGAAAAAATGGCATATTTTCCTCGGTCGCTTCGCTCACTCGTACCAGATCATATCATGCCATATCATTCCTCTACACTTAATCATTATTTTTTATATTGAAATTGCAAAATAGATAATAATAAAAGTAGTAATAATAATAAAAGTGAAGATGATATTAAGCTATTCATTATATTGGCCTAAGGAACATTTTCTAAGCATTTCAGTGTAAAGCTGTGGCGAGAATTGGCACATTTTCCTCGCTCGCTTCGGTCGCTTGTACCTTATCACATGGTTCTTTTACCCTTATTGCTTTACATTCAGGCATTTTCCAAAATTTGTTGGTGTAAAATATTATAGGAAATGAAAAAAAATGCCTCGCTCGCTTAGCTCGCTCGTACTTTCCTTTACATTCAGGAATCGCTCGCACGTACAAGATCAAATCGCCCTTTATCCTGTTTTGCTTTGTATTCAGGCATTTCCCAAAACTTTCGTGTGTAAAATGGTTTAGGGCATTTTTAAGATATGCCTTAGTTTTTTCCTCGCTCGCTTCGCTCACTCGCACTATTGCATTATCATTACCTCCATGCATTGAAATCTGACAAGTGAGAATTAAAAGAACGATGTGATTTTGTAAATTAATGGGTATCAAAAGTGATATTTTTCTTCACTCGTTAAACAAAGTTAAATCATCCTAGCTGCACGAAGGTGCGCAATTATTAATATTTTGCCTGTCACCCCCGTTCCCCTCCCCCATATCTGGTGACACATATATATCATTGTACAAACCCTTTCTGAAAGGTGTTAGATGGATGGTCGAACGGTGTCTGCTCACCGGTCATCCCCCTCCCCCCCCCAACCATGACCACGGATCAATACCGTTGCCCCTTCACTGCGTAATAAAACTTCATTAAAATAATTAAAGAATCGTACAAACATATATTTTTCGCCGTTGTTAAACTACACTTCTTTTATTTGTCTTATGCTGACCTTATGATCTTTGTCTTTCACCTTGCATTTGATATTCTTATGCTGACCTTATCATCTTTAAACCCTTGCCTTAAATTATTTCATTGTTCCTTTTTTAATGTTGCTTAATTTGTATTGTAGTTTTCTTAGTCTTCTTATGTTGTTATTGTTTACTGTGTGTATATATACATAAATGTATTGTGTTCCTAGGAGGCAAAATGTGAAATAGTTGTTATGCCGATCTTGTTTTTATCCTCTGTAAATATGTTCTAATAAATAAATAAATCAATCAAATTTTAATCAACCCCATAGACCAGCTAGCAAAGACTGTATAGAGAATTCATGGAATACCGTAGGCCGAGCCATCAACGGCAGATAGGTCATTGCTCAAAATCTGCAGGAGTTGGCAGATGCTCTGAGGGAAGAATGGGACGATATGCATATTGACGTCATCAACAAGCTAGTAGACAGTATGCCACGGCGTTTTGCATGCGCTGGTTCGCGCCAGGGGCAGAAATACCCGATTCTAGTGACTGAGTAATAACAATGACTCAAGTTTGAACCAAATTTGTCCATTCAATCACAACAAAGAAGTCATCTGGAAAATTGAGAGAGATTTAAAATAAGTATCTCATGATCATTTAATTTACCTTATATCTGTATATTGCCGTCTTTGTAATTCTATGATCATGACATTCATCGCTGAGGACATTTACTTGTGCCATAATGTGTAAGAGGCAAAATGATAAAGTAAACTGGATAGCATGCACCATAAATGCTATGTTAAAGTCATGTTGTAATAATTCCGCGGTGAAAATTTGGTGAAAAAAATATTCCACCTTGATAAGGAATATGAGCGAATGAGACATACAAACATAATGCAATACGTTTGTTTATATCACTTTGTCATAGAATTAGAACATTTCTGTGAATGTAGACTCTGTTGAAATAATACACTATGTTACGTGCCCGATTCTGTCGATTTTTGTTTAATTTGACAACATCAGTGATAGTATTTTTCATTGGGGTAAAAAATGTACATACATTCTGACGTAAACAAGTTTCATCTTATCTTGTGCAAACTTATACACGTTTGATGAACTTTATCCTGATTGAGATAGTTAAACATAATCTCTACTATAATTGACTACATTTCTATGAAACGATATCCATCATTCTCTAATTTTAAATTATTTGTGGTGGACATATTGGTCAAATTACATAAATTCACGGGGCTAAAGGTTTACATACACCGATCATAAAATTTGGTTGCAGTGCCTTTATTCTAATAATTATTTAAAGTTTTTCGCCTGGATTGATTGGAAATGCATCCTGTTTACCCCCCCCCCCCCACACCCACAAAAGAAAATGGAGTTTCATTTTACCATTCATGGCATGCAACTCTTCAACATTTTATAGTTTAATTGTATGAGCGCAAATCAAGGGGTCTTCCAATTGGGTTTGTACACATTTGAATGCTTGGATCATGTTAAACACACGATAATCTTCATTTTGATAATTAAGTTCTAAAGATCAATGTTCACTGTCGCTAAAACTGGAATAAAGTCATATAACGAAACGACATTCCCAAATGCAGCATCTTTCCATATGAATCAGATGATTCAATTATCAAACACTGACAATTTGATTCTGGCAATCCATAAAAAAAAGAATTTTCCAAGTTTTGTTTTACACCCCTCGTAGGCTCCTTAAATTTACTAAGTACAGGCACACAATGGCTGCCAGCATGGAAAACTCGACCCCCATTCACTTTGCACACAAAATTCCATATTTTCTACTTTTCTCCCCATGTATAATATGAATATATTGATTCTGTATGTACTTTTGGATGAACCACGTTGATTCATTGTCATATTTTCTTAAAAAGGAACACAATGTGGAATTCTGTGTATAAAGTGAATGGATAGTTCTCTTTGTTGGCAGCCGTTTTGTGCAAGTAGGTTGCCAATTAAAGGAACCTATGAGGAGTGCAAACGTAATCAAGACTGTGAAAATTCATAAGTATTGAATGGGTTGTTGGGTTTGGGTTAAATTGTCAAAGCTTGATCACGGTCTTTTTCTTCATCCACTCAGAGCACACCAATGTCTGGGTGAAGCTTTCTTTTCAACACATAGCGATTTGTTTATATGTACTGTGCGTTATATGAAATGTTGTAGTATTATTATTTTCATATCTTTCTTATTTATGTCTGATTTACTTCAATTTTTTTTAAACTGCTCGTGTGATATTCTTTTTAGAACCCAGACGCAGCCTTTAATAGGAGGTTGTCGTTAAAGACACTGGTGTTCTACCTCAGTGCCATATCAGTAGTATAAAATCGAGGGTCTTACCTGATTCAACTGCACACTGCACTCCGGCATCTTCGTAGTGCTGACAATTATTATTTTCCAAGCCACCATGACGACATTCAAATAGGCTTCGTTCAGCTCCAGTGCAGTGAAGATCATCGAGAAATATCACCCCGACACCTCTCCCAAACGTCGCTTTGCCAAATACATCCAGGGCGTATGGGTATCCCAATGATCTGCATACAACATCACCGTCGAGCATATCCCAAGAATTATCACAAATCGTTCCCCAGGTACCGTTGATGAGAACCTCTACTCTACCTTCGGCATTGGTATTCCCTTCAGCTAGTCGAACTAAAATATTAAAAGGATATTCATATTTGAACATTTCTCGCAATATGACTGTTTTAATCATCGTTGTCCTCAATCAAGAGTACATACACGGGTATGCAAAACAACGTCAACAGTCTTTTACCTTTTTTATTTGATTTATTCGTCAGTAGCAACATACATGGCTGGATAACCCATGAAAGTCGACAAGGCTTATTTCCAATGGGGTCCACGACGTTAAGATAGAAGACTACATAGCAATCAAACAAATAAAACTAAGATACATGTACTTATCCCTACGTAACTATCCTACACTTATGAATATAATGTGAACACATAGAATCATCATCAATTATGAACCTTGTTAGACAAACACATGTTGAATAGCAGATAACACTAAGATACAGATAACACAGAAAAAAATATATGAAACATATTCATAAACAACATCTAACAACGAAAAAGAAAGGGATAATCTCAACAAACGTACAGAATAGAGATAAATATGAGAGTTTGTCTAATCAACTGAGTTAAGGAGAGGACGAATTTACAAGATGATATTTCAACACCTTTTTAAAATGCAGAAAGTTCTTAGTTGCTCTTATATGATCTGGTAGGGAATTCCATAATATAATTCCATTACAGTAGAAGCAATTTCCAGTTTGACTTTTTCGTTTAGGAACTATATAATCAATATGTGTTCTAGGTGGTAGTTGACTTATAAATCTCACAATTTTGTTTTTGAATTTTTTGAATTTGTTCAGGTCACCCTTTCCTAGGCTGCTAAGCCAAACTGCGTTCACTTCCTCCATACACCGGCAACTGCTTAAGATGGAACAATTTTGATTGGCACTTATCTCTTCCAACATCTCAAACGAATGCACAAGCATTCAACACCCAGGCGCGAATTACAAGTGTCAATCGTAAACTTTATAATATTTTTTCTAGTTCTGTCAATGATGAGCAATAGAACTTCTGAAAAGATTGTTTGGGCCTGACTTTATGTCTATCTTTTATGTCTATCTTTATGTCTATCTCGGTTACACTGTCATTTATCCCACTTAACCAACCTGAAGAACAACGTAGGGCTGCATCCCCACGAAGGCTGCAATTCCGGATATCTATGTCATCACGTAGGCACTCTAAGATGTCTGTCTCGTTACCAGTGCATCGTAGACTGCGGTGTAACATGTCACCAGTTCCTTTGCCAAAGACTAGTGGTGATGGAAAAGCCTCGACGTTAGCACCAAAGAAGCCAAGGGATCTACAGATGACATTTACTTCGATGCCACCCACAGTTTCGTAGCAGACACTTTGCCAGCTGCCATCGAAGAACACTTCTAACCGCCCTTCCATCTCATTACCACCACCAACAAGTCGACCTGAAAATGACAGGAACAAAAAAACTAGGCAGTTTGCGAGTCCAAAGGTGACAATCATTCAGACCAAACACTCAGGTGAATCCGACCAGACACTCAGGTGACATACACTTGCCCCTCCTTAGGACACTTTTAGCTCAACATTCATACTCTTATAAAGGCCCCAAATTCTGGAATTCTCTCCCTGAAAACATTAAAAATGCTCCATCCCAGATTTGCTTTAAAAAAAGACTAAAATTCTATTTTTTGAGTAAATATACCTCCAATTAAATTGATATTTAGCATTTGTAAAATCCCCGTCTTTGTTTTGGTCTTCTGTCTCTAAATCATAGTTAAACACAATTTGCAACATATTTCATTTATACGTTTAATCCGTTGTCCTATGGCGTTGTATATTTCGTTGTTGTTTTTTTCCTCTCACTTTTTCTATACACTACTATTCTTATTTGCTCGCACATGGCGTAAATAAATTATTAAGTACGTAGCTTGGTAACATTTAACCAAGCACTTTTATTCTTTTGTTCCTTACGTCTTCTTTTTTTTAATAAAATTATTTTGAGGGTACCTAACCATG